>CM039128.1:9317128-9357172 GCA_022036555.1 Microstegium vimineum | reverse complement strand
TGTGGTTGTTTCAAAAATATTTCCGTTGCAAGAGATTTGGTTATGTAATAACTTTTAAAATTTGTACTCTGTATTTTAACCTTTATGTAACGTATGGGTGGTTTTTTGAACTAAAGCGATTCTCGGTTAGGAATGAGCAAGGAATGAAATCCGTCATGGTTTCACGGACTACCGGGGTTATGAAAGCCTAAGGACAAAAATTTATCGCATCGACGATCGGTTTTTGGACTTAAGTTTTTGTAATTTGGGCGGTTCTGTTACATTTTCCATGCCAGCAGCATGGTATTCCTTTGAGAAAAAAGAAACACAAGGGTTTTGTCAATTTCTGAAAGGTATTCGGTTTCCACATGGATATGCTTCCAACCTTGCAAGATGCATTAGTGCAGATGGTTCCAAGGTGCAGGGCTTGAAAACCCACGATTGCCATGTTCTGCTTCAAAGAATTTTACCAGTCGATCTCCGGGGACAAGTGCACGAGGACATTTATGATGCTGTTGCAGAGTTGGGTAAGTTTTTAGAGAGATTTGCAGTTGGAAATTGAAGGTTGATGTACTCAAACGTATGAAAGAAGAAATTCCAGTCATCCTGTGCAAGCTTGAAAAAAATATTTTCTCCTGCATTTTTTGATGTGATGGTCAACTTGGCTGTGCATCTACCAGATGAAGCACTTTTAAGAGGTCCTGTGCAATATGGATGGATGTTCCCGGTCGAACGCCAAATGGGCACTTTGAAAGGGTATGTTAGGAATAGGGCTAAACCTGAAGGATCCATCGCTAAGGCATACATAGCTATTGAGGCCCTGACCTTTTGTTCGAGGTACATGGAAGATGTTGTCACTAGATTCAATCGAGATAATGACAAAGGGGAGAGAACAACAAAGGGTGACCTCCCTATTTTTAATCATGGTGTTCAACTATTGGGAGCCAATAGGCAAACATATCTTGAGGCAGAAGAATTTGACAAGCTTTGTTGGTATATGCTGAACAACTGTGATGAGGTAGAGCCATATTTGTGGTGAGTATTTTTGTGTAACTTGTCCTAGGTTTCAGCATGGCTTATTTTGTCACTTGTTTTGACCATTATATTTTGTACTGTGGGTGCAGCAAGTTCAGAGAAGAGTTGCAAAAAGATCATGGAACCCTTGATGTTGAGACAAGGATGGAAAAAGAATTTCCTGCTTGGCTTAGGAGTCAAGTAAGCTGTTTTAGAATTGACATGCCATCCTTTATTTGTTATTTTCAATTTTTTTGAAATTTTCACTATATATTTTGCTATTTCGCTATTTCAGATGAGACAAGAGTGGAAGGATAATCGTGAAGAGGTTAGTGAAGGGTTATATGCTTTATCATGTCGTCCTGACCTTAGAGTGATGGTATGGTCATCATGCATTGTCAATGGTGTTCGGTACAACACTGTCGAACGTGACAAACACAAGAAGACACAAAATAGTGGTGTGCTGGTTGATGGATCACATAATGGGGAGTTGACTGAATTTTATGGTAGTCTCACACAAATAACTGAGTTGAACTACAACTCAAATTTGGAATTCCAAAGAAAGGTAGTACTTTTTCGTGTGATTGGTTCAGTCAAGAAGGCAAAGGTAGAGCCATTACAGATGATGGCTATTTTAGATCCATCAATGTTGAGAGGTTTTGGTACCAATCAGATCCATTTATACTAGCAACCCAATCAAAAAAGGTGTTTGGCAAAAATTGGTGTGTTGTACAAAAATTTGAACACAGGAGCTGTTTTGATGTCAATGAAACTGATGTGCCACTTGCTCAGCAAGATGAGACAGTTTCTGATAACGAAATTGTTCTTGAAGATGATGATGATGATGGCTTAGATGAGCCTCGACCAGTGTACCGGCGTGTACAAGGACAAACATCAACTGTTCCTAGAAATTTACAAGTTCTTATCAATAGAAGGGACGAAGACATTGGTGAAGATAGCGACGATGAAGATGGTGAGGATGACACTATCTTAGAGTATTGCAGTGACAATGATAGAGACCCCATGGAGTGTAATGATGTTGATTAGGTTAGTTGCCATTGAATGTAATTTGTGGAGCAAACACTGTCTATTTGATGGCATGGAGATGTAAAATACACTATGTGATCAAACTAACTATTTTGTACATAGAAAATAGTTGTACTATGTCAACTCTTGTGATTATTTGGCCAAGCAAAACAAGACGGCCAGGATCAAGACTACAAGCATGCTTAGCAAGGTAATGAGGAGAGGAGAGGCCGGCCCGTAGCTGCTACTCTCAGGTCAGGGCCCAAAGTTTGGAGGCCCAAAGTTTGTATTCGGAGGCCCAAACTGCCCCTGCCGTTTTCTCCCAGGAAGGAGAAACTACTCGAGTGTTTTTCTATCCCCCCACCGTCACCCTTGGGAAGCGCAACCGTCTCCTCTCTCGAACTCACAGTACGGCGCACGACTGTAGCGCGCAAAAAACCCTCATCTCCTATATTGCCGGCGCACAACTGTAGCACAAGAACAACCCCCGCCAGAGATTGCAATCACATTTTTCTTCTCCACAACCACCACCTACTCCATGGCGAACTTCGCCTGCGATGCCAACCTGTTTGTGCCTTTTGGTGCCCATGTGGAGGATGGAGGACAACGTCCGGCGCGCACACGCGTGGCCATTGGAGGCGAACCGCCTCGTCTTCTTGAACAGTTCGCCCTCGTCACCCTCGACCCAACACCTCCGCCGCAGCAACACTGAGATGCTCTCAATGCCGTCGTCCAAATGATGCACTAAAACTACCCGATTAGAGTGCAATCACATTCTGTCTCGCCGCTTGGTCTTGGTCTCGTGCAGTTTGGTTCCGCTATCGAGCGTCAGAGTATGCTTGATAGTAGTCCAATTGATTTTGACAATAATACGGTATTGAGGATTGTCAAGCATGATGAAGCGATCAACATGAGGGCTTGTCACTACAATAGAGAGTGTTGGGTCATGTTTTAGGGATTCCCTTTTGTTGACACAAAAAGCGTCAGATATGTGAACACCTCGGGCTTATACCCGAACTCGATATCCAAAGGTGTGCCAGTTGATTTGACCAGTTAATCAACAAGGACGATAACTAGAACAACGATGAACGAGATGACAACGATACGCCCGGACGTCAAGTCTCAGGTTGCTCAAAAAATGGAACTCGTGAGGTAGACGGAGATCTTGTAGATGCAGCCCGTCGAGATTGTAAGAACTCGTAGATAAACTATAACTAATACGAAAAAAGTAGATGCTGAAAAGTAAGATGAAAATAATAGATTTGTTTGATTGTATTGGATATCTCTCATACGGGCCCTAGGTACATATTTATACTCCGGTAGGAGGAGTTTTACACAGACACGACTCATACCTAAACAAAACTCCTACTTTTAAGGAAATAAATGACTCGTGCAAGAGTCGAATTCAAATTGATATAATAATACTGGTATAAAATCACTAGTTTCCTTATCTATTCTCTTCGCGATGACATTTTCAATCGGCAGATTTCTTTCCATCCGCAACCTTCTTCCATTACCATCGGCATCTTTCCACTGACATCAGCTATATCCCGCATCCATCGACAACATTCCCGATCGGCAATGTTCTCCTGTTTCCATCGACAATACCTTTCAATCGGCAAATACCCTGCTCTTTATCTTTGACGTTTCTTCAATCCCCTGCTTCTATCGGCAATCTGATTGATGATATTCTACGGCCGATAAGGAGAAACAACCATCCTTCTACTGATCAGTGCATCCGGTTCATATTGACACATACAAAAAACGGTGTCAACACATGCCCCCCAATTTCGGAGTATAAAATATCTTATCCACCAAAATTTGCTCTATTGTAATCTTTCCCTCCAAAATGCCCGTGCCATCATCTTGATTACCGCGCGCAAAAACTGCAAATTACCAACAACCCCCGCCACTGTAACACGAACTCTTCGATCACCGCGCAAATTCACTGCGATATCCTTCCTTATCTTTGCTCAGTAAAAAGAAAACTCGAAAATGCCCTTTAACCTAGGATTATAAAAACCACCACCGTCCGTCCTCTCTTTTACCCTGAGCTCACACTTTCACCTTCATTTCCCACTTTAACCGGCGCTTCGAGGAACACTCCGGCAACAACTGGCGGCTTCTCCTCCTACCAGCAAGGCGCAACCTGCAAGAATCTCCTTTAATCCAATGGCGATCAACTTCACCGTCCCAACGGTCAATCTCTTCCCCTCTCACTTCATCCCTTGCGATTTTTCTTCTGCATCGTCCTGTAATCTCTTTTTCCTTTTCCTTTGTGTTTTCTGAATCTAGGAGATGCGCAATAAAATAGTAATCCCCACCGATCAACCACACGTTTGCTGCTTGGGTCCAATGGGGAATGTCGATCCAACTGAAACCATCAACGCAGAAATCAACTGTGTCCCTTTCAAAGCCGCACACTTCGATTTAGGGTTATGGGCAGACATCTTCCGTTCTTGGCCCAAACCCACCAAAGGGTGGAAAAACTAGTACCTCAGGACGGCTAGATCGCAACAAGTTTACTAGGCGGAGCGCCAATTGCTTCAATGTATCAAGCTATCTATTGCTGATATGGCAAAAAACGAATCCATGATGATCGTTGCATCCTACTTTGGTCCAACACCATGAATGCATTCCTATTCAGACACGGACCAGCCACCCCAACACTTGCTGATGTATACATGCTCACAGGCCTTGATATCTCTTCTGCCGATAATGCCATCCTCTTTAACAGAAAATCCGACCATCGGGTAACTACTCGCAACATCGGCGGCTGGACTGGATATATTCAAGAATACCAAAAGACCGGATCGGTAGGCCAGAGGGAACACACCACCTTTCTAAATATGTGGCTGGAGAAATTCATATTTTGTGGCAGGACAGTTGGACCAACCAACATGTACCTCCCTGCAGTAGAACTCTTGGCCAATGGAGTACGACTTCCCCTCGGCCGATATCTCCTTGGTGCAGTCTACCATCTTCTGCATCAAGTATCAGAGAAGTTACTACTGGGCGAACCCATCGGCAACATTGGAGGGCCCTGGTGGTTTCTAAACATGTGGTTGAACGCTCATATGCACAAGGTCCTCCAATTTGACCTCTTCAACCAAGAATTTCCACGGGACCTAGCTGAAGACCACACGCTTGCCGATGATGAATTAACAACACGTTCTCCTCTCAACTTTGGCAAAGCCATCATAATCCTACCCGGGACCGAGGCCAATGAGGAAGAGATCAGCAAATTCTTTCAGAGATTCTACTGCGGAATCCCTTCTGCAGACCGGGCTTGGTGGCCTTACGTCGATGCCGAAAATAGGTTCCCTCTTTCCTTCAACATTGCCGATGCAGACTTAGACAAGGATGAGGGAATCATGAGGGCCATCCTCACTCCCCGTGCAATCCCAGTGAACATCTTCGGAAGTTGGAAAAATACACAGGCTTCCTATGAGTTTTTATTACCCATCGGCAGCGGCAAGACAACTAGCATTCGGGCAACTACCGATCAAGCTCTGCTATGCAATGTGGTGAAGCCCAGAGAGGTCATTACCAGTGTTATGGACTGGAATAAAATCGTCAATCTTCTCCCTCATGCTGATACAACCAATATCGACTTATCTACTTGGGCGCCAATTTCTTTCATCACCGAGTCATATAAGCTCTGGTGGCAAGAGTGGAAGGACCAACTGTTCGCCACATCATCACACCACTATCGGCATTTGATTGATACTGATCATATCATTTTCGATGATGCGGTAAGCTCACTTTTGATATTATTTTCTCTGTCATCTCCTTCCAAATGCATTAGCAGCTAATTTTCTATCAACAGGTTAATGACCCAATCCCAAAGAAGAGCAGAAGCGGCAAAGACTTCAACTTACAACCGATGAATCCCACATCGGTAATCGGCAGCAGGGCCCCTTCATTGGCCTCCCTTATGCATCGAAGGGCAACCCCCAAAGTCACCATCAAGCCCAAGTCAACACCAACTTCGGCTGTTATCACTCCATCGGCAGCTACTGCTGTCTTGGTGCAAGCTTTTGTGGTAACAAGTTCTTACCCTTTCCTTTTTATGCCGATCTGATATTTCCATCGGTAGCTTTCCATTCGACTATCGACCCGTATTAAATTTTTGTAGCAATCAAGTCCATCGGCAACCACTCCAAGTGCACAAGCTCTTCTAACTCATGTTACCGATGCCTCTGAAGTGCAAAAGTCCAAACATCAAGGTCCATCAAGTACTGCTCCCCAATCGAAACGCCTAAGGCCATCAACACTGTCTACGCCATCAACTCCAGCTGCACCATTGGCAACATCTTCTCCACCCCCTGCCGACGTGTCATCACATGAACAAGCATTGGTACCCATCCCTGACACAGCATCAGTCGAAGCTTCCATCCAAGGGACGGAATCGGCATCGTAGGAGTTGATTATCACAACAGTGGACACGCCATCGGAATCGGTATCAGCGGTCCCATCCACAGAGGCAGGTTCATCGACAATTACTATCACCCCTCAAGACACATCTATGCTAGCTGCTCCGCCAAGTCCATGGCGAGAAATTGCTCTGAAGCAGGTAAATCAATTGTCCGCCACAAACTCAAGGCAAACCAATCGACAAACTCTAACCCTTTTCTTCTTCAGGCCCAAGACTCTCCAAACAACCTTTTCTCCTTCGTCATCAACATACCAGACGACAATGGAGAAGAAGAAAGCTCCGCCCAACCTCCAAGCGCTATATCAGCAGAAGTGAAATCCCAACTTGAAGCAATGCTACCCTTACTGCAACAAAGCACATCCGAACTAGTCCAAGATTCTAACGTAGTAAGGATAGCTTTCAAGACAATTCAAGGTCATCTGCCTGCCGATACCGAAGAAATCCTTTTCCAAGTAGCGTACCTTGAGAGTCGTCAACTCCAATATCAGAAAGCTTCACGACGTATTTCCGATAGAGTTGCTCAATCGAAGCTTGAAGAAGAAATGCTTAAATTCAAGCAAACCGCTGAAGAGAAGCACAGAGACATCGGTCGCCTGGAAGCCTCTAGCATGGAGCTTGAACAGGAGATCAACCATCTATCAGCACAAAAAGAAGAACTGATAGCAAAGCTAAAGAAGGTTGATGAGGCCCTAAACGCAGCCAACCAAAAGAAGACCCAACTTCCCGATGTTTTCAAAGTTCTACAACAAGAGAGGGATGCTGACGCCCGTCAGGATCTCTTACTAAGAAGAAAAATCAAGCCAACTGAGGGTACTGCCGATGATGATGTCAAGGAGATAGAGGAAGCAGACCAAATTCGCCTTCGTGCGTTCTCATCTATCCAATCTTTGTTGTAATTTATCGTGTCGGCAACTGTGACCTCTGACAATTGATTTTGCTTGTAATATAATGTTAGTACGCTTTTCTACCGATGTTTTGCACGATAATTCTATCATCGCTATTTGCATTCACATCTCTTTTATGCATCCATCCGGATAAGTATTTTGATTGCACCATGACATATCATCTGATCCGACCATGAAGCTTTATTCAACTTCGTATTTTAAAATGGATCATTACATCAAGATTACATCGGTGTATTGATTACCGATATAGCTAGAACCAAGTTAACAGGTAATCGATGTTTGACTATTTTTTGGCCTAAACCAGGTATTTCTGTATAGTCCCAAGTAAAACAATTCCTATGTTTTCTCAACAAATCACTCAACTATTGCTTACATTGGGATTCCAACTTGGCACTAATAAAAGTTGGCCTAGGCTTGCTACCATCGCCGATGCCTATTTCTAACAAATCATCGGCTGATGTGAACCCCTGTCCAAGTTTCCATCATCAGCGAATTGATCCATTAAATCTCTTCTTTAGAACCGACTGCTTGGACCGGTGTAATCTAGTAATCGGCCACCTTGAGGAATTATGTATCCCAAGCTTCACCAGATATGCACTTGGTCTGTTCACAGGTTTTCGATTCTGCCGATGCAACAATTGACGGGACCTCACTCCGGACGACTTCAATTCTGTCTCCAATCCATTGCACAAGGCTTTGGTGCATCGTAGACAACGATACGCCCGGACGTCAAGGCTCAGGTTGCTCCAAAAGCGGTACTCGCGAGGTAGACGGAGATCTTGTAGATGCAGCCCGTTGAGATCATAAGAACTCATAGATAAACTATAACTAATACGAAAAAGTAGATGCTGAAAAATAGGACAAAAATAATAGATTTTTTTGATTGTATTGGATATCTCTCATACGGGCCCTAGGTACTTATTTATACTCTGGTAGGAGGAGTTGTACACAGACATGACTCATACCTAAACAAAACTCCTACTTTTAAGGAAATAAATGACTCGTGCAAGAGTCAAATTCAAACTGATATAATAATACTGGTATAAAATCACCAGTTTCCTTATCTATTCTCTTCGCGATGACATTTTCAATCGGCAGATTTCTTTCCATCCGCAACCTTCTTCCATTACCATCGGCATCTTTCCACTGACGTCAGCTATATCCAGCATCCATCGGCAACATTCCCGATCGGCAACGTTCTCCTGTTTCCATTGACAATACCTTTCAATCGGCAAATACCCTTCTCTTTATCTTTGATGTTTCTTCAATCCCCTGCTTCTATCGGCAATCTGATTGGTGATATTCTACTGCCGATAAGGAGAAACAACCATCCTTCTACCGATCAGTGCATCCGGTTCATATTGACACATACAAAAAACGGTGTCAACACCTTTAGACTACCAGCAAGACAAGTTCATTCAGGCGACGGTAGCCTCTTTTGGTAGGATGTTGTTTTGGCGACAAGGTATTAGGAACGACAGAAGTGTGACTCTGGTTCGGTGCTTGCTCTTGGATCCAACTAGAGTGCCCCATAGCATTGTGTTGTCCTAGGGCACTGCTGTTGGGGACAATAACAGATCCTGGTCCATCCCTACCTACATCCTTGGTGGCCAATTTGTTGGCTAGGAACCAGGTGATGAAGACCCCATTCCACCTGATGGTAACCCACATCCGGTTCATGGTGCCCCATTGGCCGGCAACCCCAACAACTTTCAGAATTGGCTCCATGATCATGGTGGGGCCGGTGGACAAGGGCTGGGGGATGTGGGCATCAATGAACTGATCATGCAAGAGATTAATGCAGAGGTCAATGCTGCTCAAGAGCGAGTTCAGAATGAGGACCAGAATGCTAACATTGGTGAGGACTTGATCCCTCAACACCCGGATCAGCCACAGTTCACAATTACTATTGATCAGTCTGGAAGTATGGCCAATTTTCTGAGATATACTGGGTCGAACATTCCTCTTACCAGTATAGAGGTTAAGGCAATAGTAGCTCAGAGGTTAGAGAATGGCAGTAACTCTTCTGATGACTCAGGGGTCATTGCCTCGGAGCCTTCCTTGAAGCGCAGAAGGTTGACGCCAGGAAGCACTGAAGCAGGCACCTCAGGTAACTCTTCTAATCAAGTTTGAGCTCTATTTATACTATGGTTGTATACTATGTGAATTTATGAATTGTCTCCTAGTTAATTTATGGATTGCCAGGTGCATGATGATAAAGGATGATGTGAAAGCGAGATGACAGTGGCAATTGATGATAGTGGCAGGCCTCTTTTGTTTTTTTGGGTTCGTCTGCATAGTGTTAGTCTTACTAGTCTAGTTGTTATATATGCTGTTAGGTTATATATAGGGTGGTGATACTCGTCGTACTCGTCTGGATCAAAACTTTGTTTGTTGATGCTAGATCTGATGGACCGTGGTCATGAAAAATTCGGTTTCTATAATTTCATTGCTCTGGTAACGAAATTCGGTCTGTAAATATTCCTTATTTAATTAATTACTTGTCTAGTTGTTGTGCTGCATTGTGGATGATATAGAGCAACACATGATGTAGAGAAACACACATGCACATGCATACATTCATATCTTTCAGGAACATTTTCCGTCAAAGAAAAGATGGTGTTAAAGAAACAACATACGAATTGATAACTGATTCATACCATACATTCACCAACTCATCCACACATCGATCCATAACAAACTGTAGTTCATACATTGATCAACTACTTCAAATCAGTGACATAGAGCCACACACACACACACACAAATAGCTCACTTCAACATATGAGTGACAAGCATGCCAATCAGAACACTTACGAGCACATAAGCTACAGAACAAGCATCAAGAACAACCTGCATGACCTTCTTGTCTGCAATCTCCATCTCCTTCTTTTTGACTTCAGGCTTCACGGCATTAGTCGGATTTGCAACTTGCATTTGTAGTTTCCAAAACTCATTTGCAAGACTATTCATCGATTGATTCAACAGTTTTAGCTCTTCCCTACAATCAACACAACAAGCAGTACTAGGAACAACCTTCTCTGTGTGCAAACTCATTTGTTCCACAGCCATCAGCTGCTCCTCAGAGTAGATGTAGGGGCAGGTAGTATCATCATCCTTCGATCAAAACAAATGATGTAAAATCAGCCAACCATCGACACAAAGTGAGCACAATAATGTTAGAAAATAGGCCTTGATGTTACATGGGCACTTGAGGAACCACTAGCCAAATGTTGCCTCCTTCTTGCTCTAGATCCTAACCAAAGGAAGATGGCAATATGGGCACTCCCTTCTTTTTCTAGGTGACGAGCTCAAGCACGCGGAATGCTTCATCGGCGGCGAGCTCATCGTCTGGTGGCGCTCAGCGAGGTGGTAGCTAGGGTTTGCAGGTGAACAAGAGAGGCAGAGAAGATAATTGAGTAGATGAACGGGGACGAAAGGTCATAGAGTGGCGCGGTGGCACAACGGGTATTGGCCGCTGTTGTGGGCGCACTCAGGGGGCAAGAACTACTCATGGGCACGCTAGCGGTTGTGTTGAGCGGCGGTGCGGTGGTCGGTGGCTGATTTGGGGTGAGTTTGGTGGTTGGGAAAGATTGGGGTATTTTGGGGGGGGGGGATTGGGGGCTACTGGCCGTTGGGAGTAGAGGCTGACAGGGTAGGTCTACCTGCTTAGCCCTTTAGATGGGTGGACTCGGCTGACCATGGTCAAGAGGCTGATAGATGGGCCCTAGCACGCCTAACTTCTTTCAAAACTGATTTTGGGATAGTAAATGATCTCAAATTTAAAAACCCATAACAAGAGAGTTGTAGAATTCATCAAGATCTACAAATATTGTTTTACCTAAAACTCCATTTGACAAAGTTTTAACAAACTAAATTTTGAATTTAAGTAGATGACAACTTTAGCAAGATTTTGGAAGTTTAAATGATCCCAAATTAAAATGTAATAAATACCAAGTTTTCATAACTCATTGAGATCTACATTTCATATGTAGGCCGTTTTTTCATTTGAGAAAGTGATAATAACATGTGGTACATATTTGACATATCGCTCATATAGTTTCTTAAACTATATGTGTATCACAACTTCCTTAATGGCATGCCTCCTTGTCTGCTTCGTCATCTACGACGACGGCGGAGGGGGCAGACCGTGGGGGTGTTGGCGTTGGCGTTGGCGGCGTCGGTGGGGGCGACGGTGGTGGTGAAAGTAGATTTGGGATTGGGCACGGTGAATGCGGTGCATTGAACGGAGGTGAGGTAGGTGAAGGGGTGAATGTGAAGGGGTCAGGCCCACTGTCAGCCACTAAAGGTGAAGGGGTGAATGTGAAGGGGTCAGCCCCACTGTCAGTCACTATAGGCCCACTGTCATTCTGAAGTTTCGGTTCCCGCCTACACGAGCGGCAACGCCCATCTCTCGCCCGCCAAAACTTTTTTCAAGCATTCATCACCTTGTCTCTAATCTCTTCTTATCTCTAATCAATGTCACAATGGTCTCATTCCTTGGAGAATAGACTTCAAGCATGATCTTGACCACCTTGTGATCATTGACCTCTTCACCACCAAGACCTCTAATCTTGCCAACGATAGTCATCAATCTATCAAACATTTCTTGTGGCCCTTCACCTTCATTGATCATGAACTGGTTGAGCTTGGCCATCAACAAATCAATCTTGGATTGCCTCACCTTGCTCACACCCTCATGTGCAAGGTCCAAGGTGTCCCATATCTCCTTGGCAACTTCCAAGCCCATCACCTTGTTGTACTCATCACCATCCAACGCACTTAGCAACACACTAGTTGCTTGTGCATTGAGTTGTATGCAACGGAGCTCGGTGGTGGTGGGGCTTGTGGGATCCACCAGAGGCTCACATCCTCTATGGACAATCTCCCAAGCACCGGGGTGAAGACCTACAAGATAAGCCTTCATCAAGTGTTTCCACTTAGCAAAGTGGGTCCCATCGAAATGAGGCAACATGCTGGCGGGAACATGAAATAGGGGTTTATGCTCATGGTTAGCAATAGATGAATAGTTGAAGGATACAGTGGAGTATTTCTTGCTGCCCTCATCCTTCTTCTTCTTCTCATCCTTCATCACGATCTTGGAGGCTTGGTATGATGCATCATCATCACCGTCGGAGCTACTTGATTCAACCTCCACTTGAGAGGCTTGTTCTTTAATCTTCCTTAGCTCCTCCTCCTTAGCCTTGAGTTCCTTCGTCAATCTCTTCACTTCTTTCCTATGAAGCTTCTCGGCAAGCTTTAAGCTTCTAGCTTCATTGATTGCTTTATCTTCTTGTTGCAATCTTTTTGATTCTCTTCTCAATCTTCTTTGTTCTTTTCTTTTTGTTTTTTCTCCTGCGGACATGCCATCGGTGGTCAAGTAGTTGTTTGTGGGGACTTCATCGCTGCTGTCCATGGAGTGCAAGTCCACTTGCTTGGGGTCAACTTGCTTGACTCTTCCCTCTTCGGCCATTATCTCACACGATTAAGTGCTGACTGAGATAACCTGCTCTGATACCACTTGTAAGGACCTGATTAGCCTAGAGGAGGGGGGGGGGGTGAATAGGCCTGTTTAAAATAATCTTGCAAACTTTCTGTCAGCACAAGTCCGGCACTACCGGCCTTGGGTCCGGCACTGCCGGGATGCCCGACACTGCTGCTCTCTAGGCGGCAGTGCTGGTCACCAGAACAGAACTGAGCACAATTCAAAATGTAAACTGAGAATGGAAATTGTGCTTGGATAGAAACCTTCCTAGAGGTGTAGGGAACCTCTAGCACCACCTGAAAGTGGTAGCAACACACCCACCAAGTAGATCGGGTCCTAACCCGAGAAATCACCTTGCAAACAATATATATCAAAGTAGAGAGACAATCACAAGGAGACACAAGATTTGACCTGTGGTTTAGCTCACCACCAAGGCTTGCCTACGTCCACATTGTTGAGGTGCGCCACACAAGGCTCAAGCTCACCACAATGGCTAGCTATTTCCTTGGTCTCAAGTCAAGAGAATGAACCCTTGAGATGAGAGGTAATGTATTAGCAATATGGGGGTGATACAAACTTCCCTAGGCTGCCACACGAAGGAGGCAAGCTCAATGGCAACCTCTAGCCGGCTAGGAGCAAAGCTCCAAGAGTAAAGAACTCAATCCACCAGCCACCACGCAAACCAAATGCTTGTAGGAGTTGAAGATCCGAGGGAGAGCTTATTCTCAAGCTTGGAGGCTCAATCTCTCAAAGGTTGATTGCAAATCAATGGAGGAGAGTGGATGAGCACCAAAGGAGAAGGGAGAGCAAGAAGAGAGCTTCTCTTTTCTGTTTCACGATGTAAGAATGAAGTCGTGGCAGTTCCGGCCATACGCACGGCAGTGTCGGACTTCCCGGCATTGCCGGCCTGAAGCCCGGCAGTACCGGCCTGGCAGAAACAGCAAAGGATTGATCTATGAATAGCTGGCTGATTTGCCTTCTATGTATGTGGAGGTGTGATATGTTTGGATAGATATTGCATTTGGTTCACTTGTTGGCATGCGTGTTGAATCCCTCTTAATAGTACGGCATACCTAACTCAATTTCGAAATATAAAATGAATAAAACACCATTGAGCTTGTTGCCATGCACTTTTGTAATTGGAGGGGTCCGACAACCTGTTCATCAACCTCCTTGCATTCAACCTGCTTGTCATACTTGCAAAGACTCATTAGTCTCCTAAATATGTTGTCATGTCACCAAAACCCACTTAGGGCTTCATTGCACTTTTAGACCCCAATGCCTACAAATGGACATCTCGACCTTGATGAGGACGGTAAACCTATTGATCAAACTCTCTATCGCTCTATGATTGGTAGTTTGTTGTATCTTACCACATCTAGGCCCGACATCATTTTAGTGTGTGCATGTGCGCTAGATTTCAAGCAAAACCTAAGGAATCACACCTAAGTGCCACAAAAATAATCCTTAGATATATAAAGCACACCCCAAGCATTGGCCTTTGGTATCCCAAAGGAGCTACTTTTCATCTAGTGGGCTATTCCAATTCAGATTATGCCGGTTGCAAAGTTGATAGGAAGAGTACCTCCAAAGGTTGCCATTTGCTTGGAAGATTAGTTGTCTCATGGTCATCTAAGAAACAAAATAGTGTGGCTTTGTCTACCGCGGAAGTGGAATACATAGCCGCCGGAGCTTGTTGTGCACAAATCCTATACATGAAACAAACTCTTCTAGACTATGGTGTTGAACTTAAAAGTGTACCACTTCTTTGTGATAATGAAAGTGCGGTAAAACTTGCTAATAACCTGGTTCAACACTCCCGCACTAAGCATATAGATATCCATCATCACTTTCTAAGGGATCATATTTCAAAGAAAGATATCTCCCTAGTTGGTGTAAGAAGTGAAGATCAATTGGCGGATATCTTCACAAAACCACTTGATGAAGTAACCTTTTGTAGGTTGAGAAGTGGACTCAATGTGCTTGATCTAAGTAACTTCACTAAAAGATGATCTTGTGTTGGTACCTTGCATTCATGTTTAAATTATGTACGGGCACATAGGCTTGTCTAACTCGGTTAAGATAACTGCCCACAAGCGTGTGAAGAAGCTTAATCCAGGTTTAAACTTGACAAGCAACTAGATTCAAATTCAAGTATTGCATTGCATATGCATGTTTGTTGCTTGATCGTTCTTTTTCGGTTAAGTTTGAGCACCCTCTGAGTTCGTCCATTTTAGGGGGAGCATTGCAAGCTCAAGTTGTTACTATACCCCTACTAATGGCCTTACGATGCTCCTCGCCCTCTTTTATTGCCTATTTTCTTAAAAAGAGCTAAGCCAAAGGCTAATTATTTGAAAACCATGAGGGTTTGAGTGATGTTTCTCACACTATGTCCAACAAGTGCTTATTCGAGTCTTATTTGTGTTGGAAATAGTATGGGAGAGAGCAAGGGAGAGATAGGAAAAGGTTCAAAGCATTTTTGGCATCAGAACAGAGTCCATATGCTACTTTACCCTCCGGTCCAGACCATCTTTTGCGTCCGGATCCCCTCTGTTTCCTGCTATTGAGCTCCGGTCGCACAGTCCGGACGCGCGATTTTAGCCGTCCGGACCATTGCGCCCGCGTCTAGTCGCCCTGCCCCACTCTGCACTTCCACCACACAGTGCTTCGGTCACTACTGTTTCTCGCGTCCGGACCTGCTTCTGCGTCCGGATGACTTTACACAGAGAGTATGTCGTCCATTTTGGGACCCTCTGGTGTCCGGCTCTGCGCGTCTAGACCAAGATCTGCGTCTGTTTCTCTGCGGTTCACCCCGCGGAACCGCTCTCTTCTGTCACCCATCCCCCACTCGCTCGTTCCCCGCTACTGTACACCGCCGCCGCACTAATTCGCCGTCCGTGCCGCCCACTCCACTCTGCCGCCGTTAAGCTTCGCCGCTGGTCCCTTCCTGCCAGTCCGCGCGCTCCAACCACCACCCCCACACCCTGCTCGTGCGCTGCCGCCGAGCACTCTGCTCTTCGCGCGCTGCCGCCGCTCCTGTGCCGCCGAGCCGTCTGCTCGCCGCGCGCCACCTACCCAGCCCTGCTCTGCTCTCGCAAACCCCGAGCAGAGAACCCCTCCTCCTCCCTTAGGGCTCTCCTCTGAACCCTAGACCCCCCTGCCACTACCTCCTCCACAACAGCCCCTCAACCCCCCTAGGGTTCCCTGTGTGCCACCCTCCCTAGGGTTCTCCGACGAGTTGTCGCTTGCGCATTTCGGCCGACGTCAATTCGTCTTCGTGGTGTCCTTGTCCGAGCCTGACGTGCATTGGATCGACGCGTTTCTTATCTCAGGTAGTCGACAGTTTTCCTCTGATCTTACCTCTGTGCTTGCTTCCTTAGGCTTTTCGCACCCCTAGATTATATATGATGCTCACATATTTCCTATCTATTCTATCTTGTGGCAGTCGGGTCAGTGGTTGTGATAGAGAACTCGGGGCAAGGCCCGCGAGTATGGATTGAGGCAAAGCCTCACGAGGTTGACAGTGGCATATGGGCCTCCTGCAGTGACAGTGGATTCTTTTGTCAGAGGTAGTGTTCAGTTTGCTAGTGGGGTTTCTTAGTTTGTCAGTGGTAGTGGCATTTGGCCTCTATTGATTTGCAGTGCTTCATTGATCAGATGGCTCATGTGAAGAACGTTGGGGGTGGTCCCAGTGACGACGAGCCGCCTCGGCCTCGACCTCGGGTTGATAAGGGCAAGGCTAAGGCGTCAGTGAAGCCCAACAAGAAGCGCAAGCTTCTAGACAGAGAGGCACAGGAAGTGATTGTAGTAGCTGAGGCAGCCGACAGTGCAGAGAGAGGTGCAGGGATTCAGATTGACATCTGTCCTCGGTCGTCGATGGTGTCCTCAGCCACCAGGGCTCCCCACACTCAGGCACCGGCAGCGACAACAGAGTCTACTCAGGCCCCAGAGGTAGCAGAGGTAGCAGAGCCAGCTCAGCAGACTCCACCACTAAGACGCTCTACTCGTTCCAGCGTCGAGGTCGCTCCTCACCCTAAGGGTCCTCGTCGGGGCGACAGAGTTCCTAGAGCAGCTCCATCTCATCCACCGTCTCTCCACAGGCCCCTAGTGATGCCTGAATACCTAGACCTAGTTTGGCTACGACTACTCAGGTGTCCGAGTTATGGATGATTGCACTTGAGGACTGGTGTCCTGATCAGCGGCACCAGGATGCTTCTCCAGGTTGGTGGCATCCTCGCCACGAGGACTTCTACACAGAAGTGTGTACCATGAGGATTCAGCTACGACCCCACCGTGTGTGCCCTCTCTAGCACATCTTGGAGACCGGTGGTCAGGTGCTTCGACCTCTTCTCACGTACCTTCCTGGGCTGGCAGACCTCCTAGGCCGCTCGGGGAACTACGTCGAGTACTGGGTCAGGGAGTTCTAGGCTTCTCAATGGATTGACCCTGACCACGACTTCTTCCAATACACCTTCAGAGGGGAGCGCTACTGGATGTACCTGACAGCACTCAGAGAGCGACTCCACCTCACCTAGCACGACCTCAGGTTACACCAGCAGTGTTTTGGAGAGTGTGACCCCCACCCAGAGCTATTGGAGGCACGACACCTGCAGTTGACCATGTCACCCCGTGCTTTCGTCCTCCGTTCGGTCCTGGTGCTCGTCGGACCCCTGCCGAGTTGCACTCTCACGTTCGTCTCCTGAACGATGTGTTCATGCACACTCTTCTACCTCGCACCGGGTACCATGACGCGCTCACGAACCTCTAGCAGTATCTCTTGGCAGCGATAGTCAGTCAGACATCGTTCGATATCGCGGACTTCATAGTGTGTGAGATGGAGGATACCATAGCAGATGGTATTGTTTCACAGAGGCAGCTACCCTATGGGCACTGGATCTGCTCCCTGTTGGTTATTTCTCTACATATCAGTGTTCCCGGGGTTGTCAAAGAGCTTGAGCACTCACCATCTATCTTTCCGATCTACAAGATGAGTGCAGTGATCGATGGCCGTCGGGGCAACAGAGTCCTCAGGGGCATTTGCAGAGCTATCCTGCCCAGAGAGATGGGTGAGGTTGACGCCTAGGACGAGGCGATCCGTGCAGTGGCACAGGACGAGCTTGCTGACTTGGAGACGCAGGAGGACTTGGATCAGTGCACTGAGCCGATCCCCTCTTACAGTGAGGACGACGACTACCATCCCCCACGTCCCGTAGCATCTCATGACGCAGAGGCAAGTCCGTCTAGTGCAGCTCCTCCACTACCATAGTTGGACCCTGCTCTTCTTCGGATTCTAGACAGACTTCAGGCGTCCCAGGGTTCGATGGTCGTGATGATCGCGTAGGTCTAGGCTCATCAGGACCAGTTCCAGCAACAGCTCCTTTAGTCACAGGCTCAGACTCTGCACTTCATGGGACACATTCTGCAGCATACTGGAGCTCCTCCACCTCCGTACCTTTAGAGGCCACCTCGGTTTCAGCTAGGTCCGCCTCCATTTGGTCAGTTTGCGGGACCAGCAGCTCAGCCACAGTTTGGACAATCTTCAGGGCTTTCACCTCAGCCGCCGCCTCCTGGCGTGTCTTACTACATGCAGCACCTGACCCCCTCATCCTCATATTCATCTTACGGGGGTCGGTCGGCTACTCCAGTGGTCTCCCAACCAGTGACTCCCACTCCAGCTACACAGACCAGTGACTCCCACTCTAGCTACACAGTCCTCTGGTGGACATCGGAGTGCGAGTCCCTCAGCTCAGTTCCAGTCTCCAGTCAGACATGTCAGCCAGTGGTTTGACACAGTGGGGCAGACGACTCAGTTTACGCCGATCACTATGGGGTTCACCCCAAACTCAGCGTCTGCCGGGCTTGGTACTCCTGCACGTGACTTCTCGGCTAGCTACAGTGCCCTCACCGGCCTTGCTAGTCCTACAGACTACCAGCCCTCTCCACCGGAGCCCGCACCACAGACAGGTGGCACGTTCCCCTCCTCAGTGGCTTCGTCAGAGGCCGCTCCAGTCACGTCTACTCCAGTCGACCCGGTCGTCGAGACTCCAGTGGCTAGTGAGCCTCAGGGACAGACTGCAGAGCCTTCAGTGTCAGAGACACCCCTCACAGTTCCTGCTCCTGAGTCAGAGGCTGCTCCTTCAGTGCCAGCTCTAGTTCAGAGGCACCAGCACAGTCAGAGGTCGTGGTTCCGGAGACCAAGCCGACTAGTGCTCCATCAGAGTCAGTGGCCGATGTTTCAGCTTCTACTTCTGTGGCCACTGTTCCTGTGACAGCTACTTCACCTCCGCTAGCTTCAGCCGGTCAAAGTGTCGACAGTGACTCCAGTCTAGACTACGAGCAGTTTGACCTCCGCCCTCGTGCTCGTGACCCGACTGCTCCTCCTGTGCCCGACGCCTAGTTTTTGGTGCTTTCTCGCCAAAGGGGGAGAGAGCTAGAGTACGCTAGTGATAGGGGGAGTTGAGTGAGAGATTTGGTTCTTTTGATGTGTTACCTTTCTCGTACTCATGCATCATGTTTACCCTATCTCATATTTGTGCTTTTGTGTGATGATACACTTGCTTGTGACATATGTGGTTCACTCTCATTTATGTTATGTCACATTCTTTTGGCCCTTGATATACTTCCGCGCTTTACTTTGATATATACCTGTGTTAAGCATATCTCATGTACTTGCACTCGATTCATATCCTCAGTACATGTCGTGGCTTGGATTATTTAAGCATGTATGCTTCATTCTTATTTACTAACCCATGCTTAGATAAGTCAAGTCACTTGAAAACCTAAAATAAAACTCTCTTATCATACTCTATGGCGTATTGTCATCAATCACCAAAAAGGGGGAGATGGAAAGCATCTAGGCCCCTAGTGTTCCAATGATTAACGATAATGCAAGATTACTATGACTAACGTGTGTTTTGCAGAGGCAATAAGAAAGTTAGGTCATGGTAATGGATGGTTGATTGGACTATCATGGTATTCGTACCCCTTATTGGAATCGTTTCGGTTTTCAAAGGATTGGTGACAAGGTTGAAGATGAGACTAGGTCTAAGTGTCGTTTGGAGTTGAGAGACACTTAGAGTAGTTTAACACCTTTATTTTCCTTTGGTCGTACTATTAAGGGGTTCTATCTAGTAGCTTGATCTAGGAAAGGCTTAGTGATTAGGTGTGGTGCACACTTGTTGAAACTAGCACTAGGAAGCTTTAGAAATAGTCCTTGGATGAAGTACAACAACTTCCATTTTTTATGTGTGCTATTTTGGCCAGAAAATAGTCCGGACGCTGTGAACAGTGTTGGGTCCGGACATGCCATAGCGTCTGGACCCTATGCAGAGAGCTCCAGAATGGGAGATTCGATCCGGACGCGGTCTGGTGTGCAGAGTCCGGACGCCAAGTAGGGTCCGGACCCTACACAGAGAGTTCCAGAGAGTGGATTTTGATCCGGACGCAGTCCGGAGTCTTACGTCCGGACCCTGTTTAGCGTCCGGATAGCAGGCATTTGTGAACTGAGAACAGTGAGTTGAGGGGGTCCGGACGCGTGCACGTTGGTCCAGATCCCACCCTATTGCAAGCGTCCGGAGTGACGCAGAGAAGAGGCTTTTGCCTCTAACTGCTAGGGGTTTGCTTGGGGGTATTTTTACTCCTCCATTAGCCCCTTGGCACCTCTCTTGCCCATTCCAATTGCTGAGAAATTCTTGTGAGAGTGCAAGAAGTGCAAGAGCCCTAGTGAGAGAGTGAATTCCCATTCCATGTGTTGATTCTCACTAGTTGCTTAGAGTTAGCAAGTGTGCATCCATTCAATCACTAGACTAGCCTTGGTCAAGTGAGAGTTAGTGCTTGTTACTCTTGGTGATCGACATCACCTAGACGGCTTCGCGGAGGTTAGCTTCGTTGTGATCGGTTGTGGGCGATTCATCGAGCCGGAGTGGTGAAGAATCAGCCCGTAGAGAGCACTTAGTCCTTGCGTGTACTAAGGGGGAGCGATACCGTGCGTGGTGCTCCAACGAGGACTAGGGGGAGTGTCAAATCCTCAATACCTCGGCAAAATGTCGTCGTGTCAACTTGCTTACTCCATTCTCCTTACTTATTGCAATTACCGCTTTACCGCTTTCATTGGTATGTCTTGCTTGTGTTGCTTGACTAGAATTGCATAGGGCTTTACCGCTTTCATTGGTATGTCTTGCTTGTGTAGCTAGGACACACTTGGGAAAAGCACTAGGGGGTTAATTGGCTCTTGCTAGGTTTAATTCTTGCTTAGAATTTTAAAAGAGCCCAATTCACCCCCCTCTTGGGCATCTTGATCCTTTCAAATGGTCAAACAAAAATTGTCAAAGTCAAATAATTGCGTTTATTTTGCGGGACAGAGGGAGTATTTTCTAGTGGACGTCGTCGCCGCGAGGCCGACACGTGCATGATAGCATGTTGTTTGTCTGAGCAGTTGCAGTTGTAGCACACGTCGTACACGGGCAGCCATCTATGTAGTACGTACATATATCTTAGAATAACTAAGGGCATGTTTAGATTCCTGCATCCGCCATGACCAGGCTCGCGGGATGTAGGGCCTCCGTGTTTGGATGCCTGCATGTACCCCTTGGCCAGGCTCCACTCGTGCAACCTGCCCCTCTCGGCCAGGCTCCACGCGAACGCCAAAATCGGTCGTTCCTCTTGTAAGGGCCTGATTAGCCTAGGGGGGGGGTGAATAGGCCTGTTTTAAAACAACTTCACATTTTTCTGTTAGATAGGCCCGACACTGCCGGCCTTGGGTCCGGCACTGCTGCTCTCTGGGGCGGTAGTGCTGGTCACCTGGACAGACCTGAGCACAATTCAAAATATATAACAAGAATGGACAAAGTGCTTGAATCAAAACCTTCCTAGAGGTGTAAGGAACCTGTAGCACCACTTGAAAGTGGTAGCAACACACCCACCGAGTACATCGAGTCCAAACCCTAGAAATCACCTTGAGAGAAATATATATCAAAGTAAAAGAACAAACACAAGGTGACACAAGATTTAACGCGCGGTTCAGCTCACCACCAAGGCTTGTCTACGTCCACGTTGTTGAGGTGTGCCACACAAGGCTCAAGCTCACCACAAAGACTAGCTCTTTCCTCGGTCTCAAGTCAAGAGAGTTAACTCTTGAGATGAGGGAATATGTATTAGGAAATGGGTGTTACAAACCTCCCTAGGCTGCCACAAGAAGGAGGCAAGTTCAAGGGTGACGCCTAGCCGGCTAGGAGCAAAGCTCCAAGAGTAATGAACTCAAACCGCTGGCCACCACGCAAACCAAATACTTGTAGGAGTTGAACATCCGAGGGAGAAGCTTCTTCTCAAGCTTGGAGGCTCAACCTCTCAAAGGTTGATTGGAAATCAATGGGGGAGAGAGTTGGAGCACCAAGGGAGAAGGGAGAGCAAGAAGAGAGCTTCTCTTTTCTGTTTCTCGAAGAATGAATCAGTTAATGGCAGAGATAGCGCTTGGGGAGAAGTGAGGGGATAAGAAATACCCCTTCACTGTCCAACGGGCAGATCAAGTCACGGCAGTGTCGGCCTAGAGGCGCGGCAGTGCCGGACTACCCGGCACTGCCTGCCTGGCGAAGACAACAAGGATTGGATCTTCGAATAGCTGGTTGTTTTGCTTACTATGTATGTGGAGGTGTATGATGTATGGATAGATATAGCATTTGGTTCACTTGTTGGCATGTGTGTTGAATCCCTCTTAATAGTACGACATACCTAACTCAATTTTGAAATATAAAATGAATTAAAGTCCTTTGAGCTTGTTGCCATGCACTTTTGTAATTGGAGCGGTCCGCCAACCTGTTCATCAACCTCCTTATGTTTATCCTGCTTGTCATACTTGAAGAGTCTCATTAGTCTTCTAAATATGTTATCATGTCACCAAAACTCACTTAGGGCTTGATTGCACTTTCAATCTCCCCCTTTTTGGTGATTATGACAACACACATAGAACTTAAAAAAGTGAATAATAATCTGAGACAATGCAAGTCATGGGTGTAGGAGCTCCCCCCTAAATGTGTGAATAGGAATTTGAATTTCCAATTTAGCATGAAAAGCCAAAATTCACATATTGGAGTGAAATAGGGCTCCCTCTACATCCAATGCTGCTATGGGGTGATGAAACAAGTGTCACAAATATGTACATGATCATACAAACCTGTCTCAAACTGATCAGAGTGCTTACTGTTGGAGCAGAGGGGCACTGCCGGACCTGAGCCCGACACTGCCGGCCTGACTACCAGCAGCAAGGCTGCGGAAGCTCGAGCACGACCACACAACACAAAATGAATATAAACTAAAGGCGCATAGAGTCAAGCATGATATATAAGAGAGAGTACATGTCCATAAATGACACAAATCAAGTACTTAAGTGGCAATATTACAATAAAATAGTTTTCATGTTGCTCTCTCATCTCACAAACTAAAACAAAGATAACTCATGAACTAACAGCTGCAGCTCCTCCATGACCGTCGAAGATTGTTGTACCCCCTTCACTTAGTAATTCTCCCCCTTTGGCAACAAGTCACCAAAAACGAAAGAAGAACATAGCAAAAAGAATACAAACTAGTCGTTGTCCTCATCCATATGGTCATCTTCATCAGCCTCATCATCATCAGCATCATCATCTAGAGTGCCTGTGAAGTGAACACCAGGACCACTAGCATGACCACTGCATCTCGGTGGCTGCTCCTCCTGGATCTCCTCCTCCTCCTCATCATCAGCATCATCATCTGAGGCATATGTGGACTCCTCACTGAGCTCTGGTGGAGGAGTAGGTGGAGATAACTATCTGAGGCCCTGCTCCTGTCTGAGCAGTCTGATCTCCAATCTGGTCTGATAAGCATGATCATTTGCATAGAAAATGCCAGAGGAGATCTTCTTCAGAAGCCTGCCAAGTTTCCCTTTCCTCTTGCCTCTGCTAGCTACTGTTGTTGTGGAGGACTCAGGGCGATTTGAAGTTGCTGCCCTAGTCCTGCCTCAGGGAGGAGTCACCACCTCCTGAACTGTAGAGTGAACTGCCTTCTCTCCTCTGTAAGGCTCATGGACGGTGTCCTTATTGTAGATCTGGCCAGTCACTCTCTCAATGATGAACATTAGGTAGGGAGCATAAGGAATCCCCTTTCTAGCATCATTAGCTGCAATGAACAACACATCCCAAATGAAACGTGCCATTGAAAATGGTGGTGCTCCACCTCTCGTCCTCCTTAACACATTATTGGATGATCCATAGAGGTTGGAAGCTGATCCCACTTTGGGATAGAGTGTGGTCCTGAAGAGGTTGTTAAGAATGTAATAGTTACTCCTTAACCCCTTCACAAGACCATCTGCCTCCTCAGGCTTGATGTAGAGCTGAGAGATCTCTTCATTTGTCAGACTTCTCCCATCATGGATATTTGAGCACTCCCTGTCATCCTCTCCAAAGTCAAGGAGACAGGCAAATGTCACATAATCCAGCTTGTAATGCATGCCCTCTGTCATCCAATGCATCACATGGTTCTCCTTGTCCAGATAATAAGTGGAAAAGAACTGGTGGATGATTTCAGTATTCCAATCATTCTAGAAACTCATCCAATCATACATACCCAGTTGCTTGCACTGATCAATTACTCTATCAAAGACAGGGTCTCTCTTGTTCTCCAAATGTTCTCAATCAACATACTTCATCTTGATGATCTTGGGATTCTTTGCATGAAAAAGAACAAAGAAATTGGAATCTGAGTGAAAGACATTCCAGAACCTGTAATCCACTCCCATGTCCTTTGGCACATCATATGGATTGATTGCCCTTTGCTCTTGAACGGAGCGGTACTAATTTTGGTAGCTCACCCTCTCTCTAGCACGGTTGTCCTGGGGCTCCCTGACAAACACCTCCTCTGCAAGAGGAATGAGATAGGACCCATCGAAGAGTCCTAAGTCTGGAGGTGTGTTAGGGCAAGCACCCTCCATGATGGTTCTGCCTGCCATCTGTAGCTCACTCTCCTGCCTTATCCTTTGCCTTGGATTTAGGTCATCATCAATTCCACCTCTGCCTCCCCTTGTAGCACGGGCCTTTGTCCTTGGCCCCTTTCCTCTTGCACCACTCAGTCCTCCAGCATCCATCTATGCATTAAAAGGAGTGAGGGTTAAGTTGCTGCACTTAGAATAGTAACTAGAACTCTAGTGGAGAGATTTGATAAAAAACGAGAGTCGATGATTGATTAGGAGAGCAAGTGCATTGGTGTTGTTGCCCAGTGCCCGGGACTGCCGGCCTCTGGCCCGACATTGTTGGCCTGGTGCAGACAATACCCATACATGCTCTTCCAATCCACCATGGAATCTAGGTTTTGGTCAAATCTAATTACTGGAGGCACATCACCATACATAATGCAACTACTAACAACCTAAATCCCATCTCAAAATCCATACATTGCATAGATCGAGCCAAGTTAGGGTTTCAAGTTATTACCTTTGAAAGAGAGGGGTGAGGATGAAGAAGGTCGGGCTTGAATGGAGCTTGACTCAGGGAGGAAGATCCTCCACACCTCCTCCAATGGCAGCACCTCCGAAGGGCAGCACCGCCAAGAATAAGAGAGGGACCTCCGGGCTCCCTAGGTCTCCTTGGGGAAGAGGGAGGAGAAAGAAAGAGTTCAGTTGGGGGGGGGGAATGGCCTGGGATGGAGTCCCCTCGGGCTAGGGTGTAGAATAAAAAAGAGAAGCCTGATAGTTTGGACTTGGACCTGACTGCTCTGGGTCGTTAAGTCGCGGCACTGCCGGACTGCCTGGGCAGTGAGGAGATATGCCACCTTGTACTGTATGCACTTGTAAACACATACTCCTTGCCATATGCTGGTCAGTAAGCAAATCAACAGTACATACAATGACCAGCACATTCAATTTTCTTTCAAAATTGGTTTTGAAACACTTAATTGAAAATTTCAAAGTTTTGCCTAAGTCGCTAGGTGGACAAACAAATGTGTGCTATAGTTCAAACCATGTTATGAGAATCAAGTATATTCAGCTCACTACACAAAGCACAAAACCTTGTCTCATCGAGAGGCTTAGTGAAGATATCAGCTAGTTGCTTTTCGGTGCTCACATGGCGAGTTGCGATATCTCCTTTTAATTCGTGGTCTCTCAAGAAGTGATGACGGATGTCTATGTGTTTAGTTCTAGAGTGACTAACTGGGTTATTTGTGAGTTTGATGGCACTCAAGTTATCACACAAGAGAGGTATGTTGGTGAATTGACATCCGAAATCTTTTAAGGTTTACCTCATCCAAAGTAGTTGAGCACAACATGCGCCGGCTGCAACATACTCAGCCTCGGTGGTGGAAAGGGATACACAATTTTGCTTTTTAGAACTCTAAGACACTAGGGACTGTCCAAGGAATTGACATGTCCCCGAAGTGCTTTTTCGGTCTACCTTGCAACCGGCATAATCAGAATCCGAATACCCAACTAGATCGAACTTAGAGCCCTTAGGATACCATAAGCCAAGGTTAGGAGTGGAAACTAGATATCTCAAAATTCTCTTAACGGCCACCAAGTGGCACTCTTTCGGGTTAGCTTGAAATCTAGCACACATGCACACACTAAGCATTATATCCGGCCTAGATGTGAAGGATTACGAGGTTGCTACGCTAGCCGGAAAACAAAACTTTTCGACCTCATAAACCAGGATCTACTGCTAGTTACAGGTTACGGGATTACCACTAGACGTGCAGGTGCAGCGGAAGACGACTTGATGTAGTCATGCGCATCGCAGCAGACAGTGCAGTTGCGTGGTCGTCCGTCTCAACGTCCCCTTCGCGCGGTTCGTCCTTGTGCTCCAGATGCAGCACCTCCGAGGAATCCCACACGTGCAGGGAGGAAGCGTTGCGCCTCCGGACTGCTAGGTCCGCGAGGAGCAAAAGGCGCGAGCGTGGGGAGGCGACGGCGGCTGCCAAAAGGCGTGGATCAATCTTGCCCCGCGCCCACCCCTTGCTTATATAGGCGTCCTGACGAGCTCCCACGTTGGAGGCCCATTAGAAACCCTAAACCAGTCTAATTCGGGTCCAATCCGAATTAGGCTTCCAGCCCTTTAAGCGTGCGACCCTATGGGCTCACGCATACATAGACATGGCCCAAGTACTCTTACTCGCCCAATAGTTGATAGCGGCCTCTAGCAAGGCGTGTCAACTCCTATGCATACGCAATGATCATATCAGACGAACCACTATGACCATGTACAAGTTATTCCCTTTGCCACTCGATATATGGTTCAACTCGTGGGTTAACACTTAACCCAAGCACGGCCATGCATTTGTTGATCCAATCACATGAGTGATCCAGTGATATCTCTCTCACGAAGAGAGGGGCAAATTCCATCTTGATTGTCTATGTCTCATAGCATGTTTCCCGACCACCCAAGGACCACCTTTATAACTACCCAATAACGGAGTAGCGTTTGATAGTCTCTAAGTAGATCGTTTCACATCTTGAGTACATACCACAATCTCAGGTCTAAGGACATAACGTACATGACATGAATAGAGACTTTCTCTTGTTGGGTCAGTCCAGCCTACATGTCTCACATGTGCCCACATTATTAGTTTGACATCTCCATGTCTATGACTTGTGAAACATAGCCATCAACTAATACATGTGCTGGTCTAATATTCAAGTGTGCTCTTACAAGAATGCCGACCAGGGACAACTTTTAGAATAACCATTCAGGTAATTGAGTTCCACAAACAATTCACATAATTGTCAATCAATACTAGTTGTCTATAATGGATATTCTCAGAACACTTTATTAATCATGGATACAATCGGAATATAATCATCTACATGATTAGCTCTAGGGCATATTCCCAACAGTCTCCCACTTGCACTAGAGTTAATCTCTTAGATGTCTAATCCCCATAGACCTCAAGTGCGCCTCATGCTTAGGCTGTGGAAGAGCCTTTGTCAAAGGATCTGCAACATTCAAATCCGTATGTATCTTGCACATTTTGATCTCATTTCGACCGACGAACTCTCGAATAAGATGAAACTTCCGCAGTACATGTTTGTTCTTTTGGTGATTCCTTGGCTCCCTAGCCTGCGCTATCGCCCCATTGTTGTCACAATGTATATTCAATGGGCCGGACGCATTTGGAAACACACCAAGTTCAATGAGGAACCTCCTCATCCAAACACCTTCCTTTGCAGCGGCAGAAGCTGCAATGTACTCGGCTTCTATTGTAGAATCAGTCACCGTCTCCTGCTTGGAACTTTTCCAACTTACAGCACCACCATTAATTGTGAACACAAAACCTGATTGAGACTGTGAATCATCTATGTCAGTTTGGAAGCTAGCATCGGTCTAACCATTTACAACGAGCTCCTCATTACCTCCATAGATTAGGAACACATCTTTAGTCCTTCTCAAGTACTTAAGAATGTTTTTAACAAGCGTCCAGTGACTCTCACCTGGATTGACTTGGTACCTGCTTGCAACACTTAGAGCATATGAGACATCTGGGCGAGTACATATCATGGTGTACATGATGGAACCAACTGCCGAAGCGTATGGAACCTTACTCATTCGTTTCCGCTCATCAGCTGTCGAAGGACACTGCTTCTCGCTGAAACGTATACCATGTGACATAGGCAAGAACCCTTTCTTGGATTGTTCCATGTTGAACCGTTTCAACACCTTGTCAATGTATGTCTCTTGACTTAATCCTATAAGCCTCTTTGATCTATCTCTATAGATTTTGATGCCCAAAATGTATGTTGCTTCTCCTAAATCCTTCATAGAAAAACTATTATTCAGTGAAGTCTTTACAGATTGCAACATAGGAATGTCATTCCCAATCAATAGTATGTCATCCACATACAAGATTAGAAATACAATAGCGCTCCCACTTTCCTTCTTGTAAACACAAGGTTCTTCTTCATTCTGACGAAAGCCAAACCCTTTGATCACTTCATCAAAACGAATATTCCAACTCCGAGATGCTTGCTTTAATCCATAAATGGATTTCTGTAGCTTGCATATTTTTCCAGCATTTTTAGGATCAACAAAGCCTTCGGGCTGTATCATATACACGTCCTCTTCCAAATTTCCATTTAGAAAGGCTGTTTTAACATCCATCTGCCAAATCTCATAATCGAAATAAGCAGCAATTGCTAGAATGATCCGGATAGATTTAAACATCGCTACCGGCAAGAATGTCTCGTCGTAGTCAACTCCTTGAACTTGCCGAAAACCCTTTGCAACAAGTCGAGCTTTATAGACGTGAATGTTTCCATCCATATCCTTTTTCCTTTTATAGACCCATTTGCACTCAATAGGTTTAACCCCATCAGGCGGTCAACCAAGTTCCAAACTTGATTGTCTCCCATGGAATCTATCTCGGATCTCATGGCACTTTGCCATTTCTCGGAATCTGGGTCCATCATTGCTTCCGCATACATTGCAGGTTCGTCATCGTCTAACAACAACACTTCCCCACGTGCCTCACGGATTCTTGCTGACCTTCGTGGTTGTGGTGGTGTTTCTCTTGCCACAGGTATCTCAACTTGTTCTGCTACATTAGCATCACTCGTAGAGTTATCTCCTACTGGCTCATCTTGAACTTCTTCAAGATACACCTTCTCTACACTTTTCTCTTTGTTGAGAAACTCTTTCTCTAAGAAAACACCATTCCGAGCAACAAACACTTTGCCCTCTGATCGGTTGTAGAAGTAATACCCTAAAGTTTCCTTTGGATATCCCACGAAAAAGCATTTGTCCGACTTGGGTGTAAGTTTATCTGACATAAGTCGTTTGACATAAACTTCACAACCCCAAATCTTTAGAAAAGACAAACTGGGACTCTTACCAGTCCATATCTCATATGGTGTCTTGACTATGGACTTAGACGGTACCCTATTCAATGTGAAAGCGGCTGTTTCTAGAGCGTATCCCCAAAATGAGAGTGGTAGGTCTGACTGGCTCATCATAGACCGAACCATGTCCAACAAAGTCCGATTACGTCGCTCGGACACGCCATTTCTCTGAGGCGTTCCAGGTGGCGTAAGCTGTGGAACAATTCCGCAACTCTTTAGATGATTGCTAAACTCATGGCTCAAATATTCGCCTCCTCGATCAGATCGCAAGGCTTTAATTTTCTTGCCACGTTGATTCTCTACTTCATTCTGAAATTCTTTGAACTTTTCAAATGTTTCAGACTTATGCTTCATTAGGTAGACATATCCATATCTACTAAAGTCATCAGTAAAAGTTATGAAGTATTGAAATCCACCTCTAGCTGTCGTGCTCATTGGTCCACATACATCAGTATGTACGAGTTCCAACAAGTCAGACGCCCTCTCAGGAAATCCTTTGAATGGCGCCTTGGTCATCTTGCCTAGTAGGCAAGCCTCACATGTCTCGTATGATTCAAAATCAAACGAAGCTAGAAGACCATCATCATAGAGCCTCTTCATGCGATTCTCACTTATATGACCCAAACGACAATGCCACAAATATGTAGAACTTAACTCATTAAGCCGAGGCCTTTTAGCATTAACATTACAGATAGGTGTATCATCAAGATTTAAAATAAACAATCCATTCACAATGGATGCAAAAGCCACAAACATGTCATTCTTTGAGATCACACAACCATTGTCTTTACTCGCAAATGAATAACCATCCTTCATCAAACATGAAGGTGACACAATGTTTCGACTTAAACTAGGAACAAAATAACAATTATTCAATTCCATGATAAATCCTGACGGGAGGTGAAGTTGCATCGTCCCAACGCTCAACGCAGCAACTCTTGCATTGTTGCCCACGCGGAAATCAACTTCGCCTCTTCTCGTGCTTCTACTTCTTACCATTCCTTGCATCGTATTGCAAATATGAGCAACCGATCCGGTATCAAATACCCAGGAGTTAATGTAAGAATCAGCGAGAAAAATATCTGTAACATAAACGACAAGTGTACAAGCAGCGGGAGTACCTTTACTACCGCCATCCTTCTTTAAGGACTCCAAGTACAGCTTGCAGTTTCTCTTCCAGTGACCTTTCCCCTTACAATGAAAGCATATTGCTTCAGCAGCTGGTCCATTGGCAGGAGGAGGGTTTGGCTTAGAGATCTCATCTTTAGCCTTCGCCTTCTTCTTCCACCCAGCCCTCCTTTTAAAGTTAGGCTTGTTTTGGACCGCCATCACATGGCTACTGCCTGCTGCCTTCTTGATATCAGCTTCTGCTGTTTTAAGCATGCCACACAATTCATTCAAGCCCTTCTCCGCCCCATGCATATGGTAGTTCGAGATGAAGTTTCCATAACTGGGCGGAAGAGACGCAAGAATGAAATCAGTTGCCAACTCTTGGCCAATTGTGAAGCCTAGCTTCTCCAACCTCTGAGTGTAACCAACCATCTTGATTACATGTGGCCCTACAGGTGCGCCCTCAGCCAGCTTGGTTTCTGCAAGCGCCTTAGAGACATTGAACCTTTCAGTCCGCGCTTGAGTTTGGAACATATCTTCAAGCGCCACGATCATATCATTCGCTGAATGATTGTTGTCGAACTGCATCTGGAGATCTGGTTCCATACAAGCAAGCATGAGGCAACCCACTTCAAGATCAGCATCACATGCTTTCTTATAAGCGGTTTTCTCTGCAGTAGGTGCATTATCATCAGGTTCATCTGGTAATGGGGTGTCTAGAATATCTTCCTTTTTCTCAGCCCTGAGAACAATTCTCAGGCTGTGGATCCAATCCGCATAATTTGTTCCATTCAACTTATCTTTCTCAAGAATTGATCGCAAAGTAAATGGTTGATTACTGGGAGCCATCTACAACAAAAGTAATGCAAAATACTAAGACAATGTATCCATGAAGGAGTAAGTTATATCAAAATAAAACATACTCCCACTAAAATCAATATCCCTCAATTGATACTTAGTGATTCAAGACCCACAACTAACAAGTCAACTAGTGAGCTTTAGCATCACCGCTAGAAGACATGGTAGATCGGTAAGCAACACTTTGCTAATCATATCACATATGACTCTTGTTGTTGGGCAGCATCTCTATGCTACGCTCAACCTCCCCATGCTTCAAGGTCCCTAACCGTTAGGATAACCTTGTTCAAGTAACCAAACCTTCTGCTAGTAAGTGTCCGACACGAACCTGTCTAGTCAAGGAAAATCAGTGGCACCCTAATTTCATAGACCCACCACCAATCGTACAAGACACGTGACAGTGCAAGGTTTGGGGAAGCATACAACTTAAACATTGCTGAGGGATCATTCTACTTTACTATCATATTCATGTAGACAAAACATAATAGCGAACAACAAAAGTAGAATAAAATGAGAATCACATTCACACATAGTGACTTGGTATGGCCCTTTAAATAATGGTGATCTCCATCTCCATCATCTTGCCCATCATGGTGATCTTCATCTCCATGATCCACGTGTGACATCCTTCTTGTGATAAGTCCTCCAAGAACTATCTTACCGCAAGCTATACTAATTACATAGTCGCAGGATCACAAGATGGCACGCAGGCCAATACATCAAAAGGCAACACATATGGCTCCAGCCGTGTTGCTTACATGTCACGCAGGGCATGAAAATTACATGTTGGTGAATTGACATCCGAAATCTTTTAAGGTTTGCCTCATCCAAAGTAGTTGAGCACAACATGCGCCAGCTGCAACATACTCAGCCTCGGTGGTGGAAAGGGATACACAATTTTGCTTTTTAGAACTCTAAGACACTAGGGAATGTCCAAGGAATTGACACGTCCCCGAAGTGCTTTTTCGGTCTACCTTGCAACCGGCATAATCAGAATCCGAATACCCAACTAGATCGAACTTAGAGCCCTTAGGATACCATAAGCCAAGGTTAGGAGTGGAAACTAGATATCTCAAAATTCTCTTAACGGCCACCAAGTGGCACTCCTTCGGGTTAGCTTGAAATCTAGCACACATGCACACACTAAGCATTATGTCTGGCCTAGATGTGAAGGATTACGAGGTTGCTACGCTAGCCGGAAAACAAAACTTTTTGACCTCATAAACCAGGATCTACTGCTAGTTACAGGTTACGGGATTACCACTAGACGCGCAGGTGCAGCAGAAGACGACTTGATGTAGTCGTGCGCGTCGCAGTAGGCAGTGCAGTTGCGTGGTCGTCCATCTCAACGTCCCCTTCGCGCGGTTCGTCCTTGTGCTCCAGATGCAGCACCTCCGAGGAATCCCACACGTGCAGGGAGGAAGCGTTGCGCCTCCGGACTGCTAGGTCCGCGAGGAGCAAAAGGCGCGAGCGTGCGAAGGCGACGACGGCTGCCAAAAGGCGTGGATCAATCTTGCCCCGCGCCCACCCCTTGCTTATATAGGCGTCCTGACGAGCTCCCACGTTGGAGGCCCATTAGAAACCCTAAACCTAGTCTAATTCGGGTCCAACCCGAATTAGGCTTCCAGCCCTTTAAGCGTGCGACCCTATGGGCTCACGCATACATAGACATGGCCCAAGTACTCTTACTCGCCCAATAGTTGATAGTGGCCTCTAGCAAGGCGTGTCAACTCCTATGCATACGCAATGATCATATCAGACGAACCACTATGACCATGTACAAGTTATTCCCTTTGCCACTCGATATATGGTTCAACTCGTGGGTTAACACTTAACCCAAGCACGGCCATGCATTTGTTGATCCAATCACATGAGTGATCCAGTGGTATCTCTCTCATGAAGAGAGGGGCAAATTCCATCTTGATTGTCTATGTCTCATAGCATGTTTTCCGACCACCCAAGGACCACCTTTATAACTACCCAATAACGGAGTAGCGTTTGATAGTCTCTAAGTAGATCGTTTCACATCTTGAGTACATACCACAATCTCAGGTCTAAGGACATAATGTACATGACATGAATAGAGACTTTCTCTTGTTGGGTCAGTCCAGCCTACATGTCTCACATGTGCCCACATTATTAGTTTGACATCTCCATGTCTATGACTTGTGAAACATAGCCATCAACTAATACATGTGCTGGTCTAATATTCAAGTGTGCTCTTACAAGAATGCCGACCAGGGACAACTTTTAGAATAACCATTCAGGTAATTGAGTTCCACAAACAATTCACATAATTGTCAATCAATACTAGTTGTCTATAATGGATATTCTCAGAACACTTTATTAATCATGGATACAATCGGAATATAATCATCTACATGATTAGCTCTAGGGCATATTCCCAACAAGATGCACATAAGTAAAGGAGAGAGCCGATCATGGAGCGATATACCTTTATGTGCATAGATTTCCCTCCTTCATCAAGATCAAGATGTCCATTGGTTGGCACGGGAGTCTTGATTGGCTTTGCATTGGTCATGTCAAACTTTCTAAACATATCATGGGTGTACTTGGTTAGGCATAAGAAAGTCCTTTCCTTCAGTTGCTTGATTTGAAAACCGAGGAAGAACTTTAGCTCACCCATCATAGACATCTCAAATCTTTTAGTCATAATCCTACTAAACTCATCACAAAAGGATTGGTTAGTACTACCAAATATTATGTCATCGACATATATTTGGCTCACAAAGATATCATTATTGACTTTATGAGTGAAGAGAGTAGGATCTGCTTTGCCTATTTCAAAGCCTTGTTTGATCAAGAATTCCTTGAGGCATTCATACCATGCTCTTGGTGCCTGCTTAAGCCCATAGAGCGCCTTATGGAGCTTGAAGACATGATGTGGGAACTTGGGATCTTCAAAACCTAGTGGCTGCTCAATGTAGACTAGCTCTTGGATAGGGCCACTGAGGAATGCACTCTTCACATACATTTGTTGAAGCTTGAAGTCATGATGGGCAGCATAGGCCAAAAGCATTCAAATTGCTTCAAGCCTAGCCACCGGTGCATAAGTCTCTTCAAAGTCCAAGCCCTCCACTTGAGTGAAACCTTGAGCAACCAATCTTGCCTTGTTCCTTGTCACCACGCCTTGCTCATCTTGCTTGTTGCGAAAAACCCATTTGGTTCCAATCACATTGGTATTTGGCCTTTCCACCAAGGACCAAACTTTGTTCCTTTCACAGCTATTTAGCTCTTCTTGCATAGCCATCACCCAATCCGGATCATAGAGAGCTTGATCAACCTTGAGAGGATCCAAAGAGGAAACAAAAGAGTAAAATCGACAAAAAATTGCCAAATGTGAATGAGTAGTTACCCCCTTTCGGAGACTCCCAAGGATGTTATCAACAGTATGATCTCTTTGAATTGTTTGCCTCAATCTTGGGTATTCTGTGGCTTCTTGTTGATCAGCTTGATCATCATACTCATACACTTCAAATATTGGTTGTAGGTTCCTTGAAGTTGTTGGGGATATATACCTCGGCATATCCCTAGGGACCTTTTGGGCCTGCTGACTAGAAGACGCCCAACCCATGAGGCATTGCGGCACGCGACCAGCTCATCGTGCTCGCCAAGGACTCCGAAGAAGCCTTGCTCGCCAAGAAGGATCCTAGAAGATAGACTCGGATCTCTCACCTAAAGGGACCGATTGTAATCTGTTAGGATATGAAAACTGTAACCCTGATCCCCGGCTATATAAGGCGAGCAGGGACCCCCTCCGAAACAACCCTCTACACAATCCCCTAGATCGCATCTATGGGTATACTCAACCTAATATACACATCAATCCAGCCACCAGAACACAGGACGTAGGGTATTATGATGATTTGCCGGCCGGAACCTATCTAAATCGCCGTGTCTACGCTCTCTGTGTTATGCTTGATCGTCGTCGCCACACCTCCGCCTACAATCTACTATCGTGGGGTACCCCTAGGTAGACTGCGACGCGTATTTCGTCGATAGTTGGCGTGCAAGGTAGGGGGTGTGTGCATCGACGTCATGGCTCGTCAAGCGAGTAGTTTTCCTGGATCCATGATCATCCCGGCGAGCGGTGCCACCCTCCAGATCGGATCTATGGTTTGGACCATCTATGGCACCGTCTCCGTCTCAGAAACTGCGGAATCTGCGAGGCTCCTCGCGCCGAACCTTGCCCCGAGCAAAGATCTAACCACCAGGACGATCCGAAGGGTCCCAGATCACGCCGATCCCAGCAACATGACGAGCGTCATCGAACAGATCGACGAAGACCTTGCCGACTGCCTCGAGTTGATCGACGTCGCCCGTCGCCGACTTCGCCCCCATGCACCATTCATGCGCGAGACACTCGCTCCAGAATCTTCGCAATGTCGTCCGGCCTCCGGAAGCGCAACTCCCATCGCTGGACAAAAGCGCCAATGCTGCAGCAACCACAAAGAAGACCTCGACGGCCCCTGTCCTCTCCACAAACAAGGGAAACACACGATGCGGGAGTGCATTGCCCTCAAACAGGCTATCCAAGGCAAGGCAGAACCCAAGCGACCAGACAACGACAAGTCGAAGGAAGATAAGACCAAAGCTCCAGACATTAGCTTTACAAAGGCCACATGCATCTTCCCAATATTTGGCGGTCACATGAGCGGCAACGGTAAGCGCCGCCGAGCCTTTACTAACTATGACAGTGTTCGTGTCCCTCTCCCAGAATGGATGAAATGCCAGATCGATTTCTCCAGAAAAGACCACAAGATATGTCATGACTATCCCGGTCGTTTCCCCTTGGTCGTCAGCACGACCATCTCAGGTGGTCTCTTCAGAAAGGTACTCATCGACGGTGGCAGTTCCCTTCACATCATTTTTCCAAGTACGCTCCGACAAATCGAGCCCCAGGAAAGCAGCGTCCAAATGACGAACTTCTCTTTCCACGGCATAATCCCCGGCGAGAGCTCGAAGCCATCAGGACAGATCACCCTCCCAGTGAGGTTCGGCTCCGGTCACCTTTCACGCGAAGAACTTATCAACTTCGTGGTCACTGAATTCGACACCCCGTACAACGCCATCCTCGGACGACCGGCACTCTCGAAACGCATGGCAATACCGCACTATACCTACTTAGTGCTCAAGATACCAGCGCCACATGGCATCATCAGTCTCCACTCTTACCTACAAATCGCATACGAATGCGAGCAAGAGGCGATTGAGGACGCGACCAGGCAAGAACATCAGTGCGGTACCCAGGTCTGTTTATCAGAGGTGGTCGATCCCCGCGCGAAAGACTTCGACGTTCCAGAACCCCCAACCACTCGTGCGGCAAAGAAATCCAGAGAGACAAAGACGGTGGCCCTGGCTGACGATGACCCCGAAAAAACAGCTGTGATTGGCGCTAACCTCGATCCTGAGCAAGAAAGCACCCTCGTGGACTTTCTATGACGCAACATCAACATTTTCGCCTAGAAACCGGCGGACATGCCCGGGGTCCCTCGCAACCTCGCCGAACATTCATTGAACATGAACAAGGGTGCAAAACCAACTCGACAAAAGCTTAGAAGGTTCGCACCAGATCGCAAGGAAACAATCAAAGCCAAGATAACTCGGCTCCTAGCCGCTGGATTCATCAAAGAAGTAAATCACCCTGAATGGCTCGCCAACCCGGTGCTTGTAAGGGAAAAGAATAATGAATGGAGAATGTGCGTCGACTATACGAGTCTTAACAAACACTGCCCTCCCGATCCATTCCCTCTCCCGCGCATCGATGAGGTCATCGACTCCACCGCAGGATGTGAACTCCTCTCCTTCCTCGATTGCTACTCTAGCTATCACCAAATAACGTTGAAGGCGGAAGATTAGATAAAAACATCATTCATCACTCCTTTCGGTGCATATTACTACACGACAATGTCTTTCGGACTAAAAAACGCAGGGGCCACGTACCAGCGCGCCATACAAGAGTGCTTGAAGAAACTTATTCCGGGAAGGCAGAAGCCTATGTAGACGATGTAGTCGTAAAAACGAACCACAAGCAGACACTGGTCGCCGACATAGAAGAAACCTTCAAGGCCCTCAATGAGTTCAGATGGAAGCTAAATCTGAAAAATGTATCTTCGGGGTGCCCTCAGGAAACCTTCTGGGCAATGTCGTCAACAAGTCTGGCATCCGAGCCAATCCAGAAAAAACTGCCATGGTTCTCCAAATGAAGCCTCCTTCTAACGTCAAAGACGTACAGAAACTAGCCGGATGCATGGCCGCCTTAAATCGCTTCATCTCCCGCCTCGGCGAAAAAGGCCTCCCGTTCTTCGGGCTACTAAAAGGTGGCCAGAAGTTTACATGGACCGATGAAGTAGACCAAGCGTTCGCCGACCTGAAGAGATACATCACCGAACCCCCCTGTCCTGGTCGCACCAAAGGAGGAAGAGCCAATGCTACTTTACATTGCCGCGACCAACCGAGTCGTCAGCACCATCATGGTAGTCGAACGCGCGGAAAGCGGGCGCGTATACCCGGTCCAAAGACCATGCTACTTCGCAAGCGAAGTCCTCAACGAGTCCAAGACAAGATACCCCCAAGTACAGAAACTACTATACACAGTCCTCATCACCGCACGCCAGCTCCGACATTATTTCCAACGACTGACAAAGGTGACAGTTGTCACAGAATTTCCGCTGGGAGATATCCTAAGAAATAAAGACGCCACTGGGCGAATAGTCAAGTGGGCAGGGGAGCTCGGAACCTTGAACATCGCGTTCCAAGGGCGGCACAGGATCAAATCACAAGCACTCGTCGACTTCATCGCCGAATGGACCGAAGCCCCAGTAGCATTGGACGCTATTTTTTGATGGTTCCCTCTCCATTCAAGGAGCAGGCGCCGGCCTCCTATTAATATCACCATCCGGAGACAAGATCCGCTACGCCCTACGACTATTATTCCTGGCATCGAATAATGCTGCCGAATATGAGGCAGCCCTACACAGACTCTGCATCGCCAGTGAGCTCGGCATAAAACGCATCATCGTCAACGACGATTGAGCCCTGGTAATCAACCAGCTGAACAAATAATTGAACTGCTCCAACGAAAAGATGGATGCCTACTGTACCGCCATCCGAAAGCTAGAAGCAAATTTATTTGGGATCGAATACTACCACATTCCACGAGAGCAAAACCAAGTAGCAGATGAAATGTCTAAGATAGGATCATCACGATCCCCTGTCCCTACAGGGGTCTTCGTCCAAGACTTGCTCAAACCATTATTCGCTAATAAGCAAGAAGCTCTGCCAGACGACGAGCCACCACCTCAGGCAAACATAGTAGCAACCACGACAACAGGAGAACCAGGCGATTGGCGGGATGATTTGATCCTATACCTCTCCAATAACCTAGCGCCATCAGACGAAATAGAAGTTGAACGAATAACCCGCCGAGCTCTCAATTACGTTCTTATCGACGGCGTGCTGATGAGGAAGAACTCCAGACTCAAAGCACTATAGAAGTGCGTCTCCAGGGAAGACGGCGTCGCAATCTTGCAAGACATTCACGCAGGCACGTGCGGCAACCACGCAGCTGCAAAAACGCTGGTGCGAAAAGCCTTTCGAGCAGGATTCTACTGGTCCATAGCAGTCGCCGACGCAGAACAGATAGTGCGCACCTGCAAGGGGTGCCAATTCTTCACCAAACAGATTCATCGCCCCGCTCAAGAACTTCAAACAATACCATCCTCTTGGCCCTTCGCCTGCTCGGGGCTCGACATGCTCGGCCCATTCCGACCAGCACCCGCAAACTTTAAGTGGATATACGTGGTCGTCGACAAATTCTCCAAGTGGATAGAAGTCAAGCCAATCACCAAAGCGTCAGCGGGGAGTGCAGTCGCCTTCATCGACGAGATCATACACTGGTTCGGCATACCAAACTCTATCATCACCGACCTGGGATCAAACTTCACCGGAAACACCTTTTGGGACTTTTGCGAAGACAATGGAATACTGATCAAATATGTCTCCGTCGCCCATCCCAGAGCAAACGGACAGGCCGAATGAGCTAACGGAATGATACTTGACGCACTCAAGAAACGGCTATACCAGGAGGAGGAAAAAAATCCAGGTCGCTGGCTGCGAGAGCTACCAGTGGCTTTATGGGGACTACGTACACAACCCAGTCGCAACACCGGCGTCTCCCCGTATTTCATGGTTTTCAGCTCCGAGGCGATAATCCCAACTGACATCACCTTCAGTTCTCCACGCGTCGAGCACTACGATGAAGAAACCTCCGACCAAGCCTGGATCGATGACCTTGATCGCCTTGAAGAACAGAGGCTAACCTCGTGCATACAAACAGACAAATACCTAGAAGTCGTTC
>CM039128.1:9306531-9317028 GCA_022036555.1 Microstegium vimineum | reverse complement strand
GACTGACAAAGGTGACAGTTGTCACAGAATTTCCGCTGGGAGATATCCTAAGAAATAAAGACGCCACTGGGCGAATAGTCAAGTGGGCAGGGGAGCTCGGAACCTTGAACATCGCGTTCCAAGGGCGGCACAGGATCAAATCACAAGCACTCGTCGACTTCATCGCCGAATGGACCGAAGCCCCAGTAGCATTGGACGCTATTTTTTGATGGTTCCCTCTCCATTCAAGGAGCAGGCGCCGGCCTCCTATTAATATCACCATCCGGAGACAAGATCCGCTACGCCCTACGACTATTATTCCTGGCATCGAATAATGCTGCCGAATATGAGGCAGCCCTACACAGACTCTGCATCGCCAGTGAGCTCGGCATAAAACGCATCATCGTCAACGACGATTGAGCCCTGGTAATCAACCAGCTGAACAAATAATTGAACTGCTCCAACGAAAAGATGGATGCCTACTGTACCGCCATCCGAAAGCTAGAAGCAAATTTATTGGGATCGAATACTACCACATTCCACGAGAGCAAAACCAAGTAGCAGATGAAATGTCTAAGATAGGATCATCACGATCCCCTGTCCCTACAGGGGTCTTCGTCCAAGACTTGCTCAAACCATTATTCGCTAATAAGCAAGAAGCTCTGCCAGACGACGAGCCACCACCTCAGGCAAACATAGTAGCAACCACGACAACAGGAGAACCAGGCGATTGGCGGGATGATTTGATCCTATACCTCTCCAATAACCTAGCGCCATCAGACGAAATAGAAGTTGAACGAATAACCCGCCGAGCTCTCAATTACGTTCTTATCGACGGCGTGCTGATGAGGAAGAACTCCAGACTCAAAGCACTATAGAAGTGCGTCTCCAGGGAAGACGGCGTCGCAATCTTGCAAGACATTCACGCAGGCACGTGCGGCAACCACGCAGCTGCAAAAACGCTGGTGCGAAAAGCCTTTCGAGCAGGATTCTACTGGTCCATAGCAGTCGCCGACGCAGAACAGATAGTGCGCACCTGCAAGGGGTGCCAATTCTTCACCAAACAGATTCATCGCCCCGCTCAAGAACTTCAAACAATACCATCCTCTTGGCCCTTCGCCTGCTCGGGGCTCGACATGCTCGGCCCATTCCGACCAGCACCCGCAAACTTTAAGTGGATATACGTGGTCGTCGACAAATTCTCCAAGTGGATAGAAGTCAAGCCAATCACCAAAGCGTCAGCGGGGAGTGCAGTCGCCTTCATCGACGAGATCATACACTGGTTCGGCATACCAAACTCTATCATCACCGACCTGGGATCAAACTTCACCGGAAACACCTTTTGGGACTTTTGCGAAGACAATGGAATACTGATCAAATATGTCTCCGTCGCCCATCCCAGAGCAAACGGACAGGCCGAATGAGCTAACGGAATGATACTTGACGCACTCAAGAAACGGCTATACCAGGAGGAGGAAAAAAATCCAGGTCGCTGGCTGCGAGAGCTACCAGTGGCTTTATGGGGACTACGTACACAACCCAGTCGCAACACCGGCGTCTCCCCGTATTTCATGGTTTTCAGCTCCGAGGCGATAATCCCAACTGACATCACCTTCAGTTCTCCACGCGTCGAGCACTACGATGAAGAAACCTCCGACCAAGCCTGGATCGATGACCTTGATCGCCTTGAAGAACAGAGGCTAACCTCGTGCATACAAACAGACAAATACCTAGAAGTCGTTCGCCGATACTACAACCGCAACATCCACTCCAGATCCTTCACCATGGGAGAACTCGTCCTAAAGAGAAAGCTCAAGCCCAAAGGCATGCACAAGCTCTCGTCACATTGGGAAGGCCCCTACATCATCAAAGAAGTCACCCGACCAGGAACATACCGCCTCACCGATCAAGACGGCATCGATGTCCCCAATTCATGGAGCATAGAACACCTGATGCGCTTCTACGCCTAGTAATGCATGTACCGTGTCCTCCACCAATATCAATAAAGATCGATGTTTCTCCCGAACGATCGCTTTGTCCCCAGGCGACCACTACAAAAACGCACACGACGTTCAACGACCTCTCCAAAACACTCCCACAGTGTTCGACGACCTCGCCCAAACGCAATACGGCATTTTCTCCAAACAGCCTGGCCGTAACCAGAAAGCACCCGAAGCTGGCCTACCGACTAGCCACAACGGATAGACGTAGCTACCCTAAACGTTGTGATTAAGTCCATATACCTCTCGAGTGGTATCTCCCCAGAAGCCGGGCGATACCACTCGGGTCGGGCGCCATGAGGCTATGCGCCCAGAACCTGTATATGGCCACGATACGGCCGACGACTCTATAAGCAGCATGGCTTTTCACCCAGCGTCTGCAGGAACGGTCTCCATAAGCCCTGGTCACGCCACGATCGAGCCTCTCGGAAAAGGGCCCTGTCTCTGGCATCTCCCTAAGTGTGCATGAGCTGCTCTCCCTCTGCGCCGCAAGTTGCTAGTTGCGCGCCTCCTTGGGAGTCCTTATGTATCCTACGCGTACAGAGGCGCCAGCCCTACGATATGGACCATTTGAGACCCAAGGCCGAACGATTCATCGCTACGGCTCATGATTCAGTTGGCACGAAAAGGACATACAAGTGAAATAAAAGCTCACCGCCTCGATAAAAAGCTTTGACAGATTTCACTTACACGTCCATGAAACACCAGCACCGTAGAAAAGTGGTTACATCATAGCAGAAAACTCCATGTTAGACACAAGATCTCTGGCTGCCACGCTAGCCTCCGCCTCCAAACGAGACATATCAGCACCAGAAGTACCATCGGCGTAACCAGTCTATACCCTCTTGAGATCAACATGCCTATAGTGCGACCGAAGCACGCCAAACCCATATACAAGAGTCTCCTGCCCCGCCAACACAAATGACTTAAAACGAGCAGCAAAGCCTCGCACCCTCGACAACACTCCAGTTGCAGCCTCCTCCGATGGGGAACAGAAGCAGAGACGACGTTGTCCACACAGGCCATAACTGGCCCAATCTCCCTCACCAAAATCCAAAAACGGTCGCGCCAAACAACACAGGCGGCCTCCAGCTCTGCAGAAAAGAAAGAAACATCAAGAACCTCCGAAAAGTTAACAACACAGCGTCGTCAACCAAAAGAAGAACACAGAAACAAACCTCTCTGCACCTTAGACATCCGGTCATGAACCACAGAGATAACACGATCCTTCTCCAAAAGAGCCCCCTCCAAATCACGCACATGCGTGCGAGCCGCATCTAGAGACGCCTCCAGAGTCAGAACCTGACGCCTACGATCCCGATTCAACCTGAACAAAGCCTGCAGAAGAGACAACAAGCCAATCAGCTAACAAACCAACTGTTGTTCAACCAACGGGAAAGAGGTCAGGTAATCACATTCACGCGATCCAGCACATCCTCGACGCCGTTAGATTCCCCATCACCAGCACCAACATTCCCCCCGCGGGAGGACGATTCGCCAGAATCATCATCAACAAAGACTTTCCTCATCCGCCTATTCCTCAAACCAGGGCCTAAGGACAATGGCATATCATCATCAGAACCAACCTTGGCAACACCAGGACCACTCAAGGAATCCAGAGTACCTCCGGCATTATCCACAACCCAGGGCTCTGATCTCAATGGTGTCGGCTCCATAACAGTCACCGTCCCTCCAACCTGAACAGTATCAATAGCCTCCGACCCAGCATTATGCGACACCTTAGCAGGCGCTGGAGGAACACAAAACTCCGGAAGTACACCAAGCGCCGGCGACAAAGCAAAATACGTAGCATGTTCTACGCCACAAATCTACATAAAACCAGCAAGGATAAGAACACCAAGAAACACCGTACCACAATAAAGGATAAAGGCAGAACATAGACAAACCTATGGAGGGAGACGGAGAAGACTAAAATCTTTCCTAGGATGAGCCGGCGCCGAGCGTTGCGCAACATCGAAGATGTAGCGCAACCGCTTATCAGCAACAGTCGCGCTGATTGTCTCAGGCGCCTCCCGAGTATTGTCACCCCCACTAGAATATTCAAACGCAGGATGCTCTCTATCCTTGCAAGGCTGGCAACGCCTGGCAATGAAGCTGCACGCTACCCGCACCCGATCAAGAGTACGACAGTCCATCAAACTCAGCAACAATCTCAACTTATCCAAACTAGCCGAGGACGGCGGCTCCGACCACGACGCCAAAACCTTGGGCACCTTCGCAGGGCCACACGGCGCGAAAGGCTCCTCCTGATGGATATAAAACCACCTCGACTTGTGCCCAGCAAATCTGGAATGCAGCGGCATCGAAATATATTCGCTTGACACATCATCCCTAAGCCGAAGGCACACAGAACTAATAATGCCTGACGACTCGGCCCCATTCAGATCTAGATGAAAGAAGTATCGAAACAAATCAAAATGAGGATGGATCCCAATATACGCCTCACACATATGGATAAAGACCGCAATATGCACAATCGAAATGGAATCCAGGTTGCAGAGTGAGATATCATAGTACCCGCAGCAAACCGCGAAGGAACGGGTTTATATGAATTTCAAAGCCGCATCAAAAGAAAGGTTCAAATACAACAAGCTCACCGGTGTTCGACGTCGGGAATAATTCACCAAACGCAGATCGCCACCCACCGACCTCCTTATCTGGAAGAATGCCATCAAATACCAGAGCATCGATACTATCCCCTTTCAGAGTACTCCGCATCCAATGCCCCGCCCACGGCGGCGTTTCCACTTCCTCAACCCTAACATTTGGGGGCGGCGACAAAGGCGTTTCCCTAACATCAGCTGATAGTTTAGCAGCACCCCGACGGCCAACTTCTTCGGCACCATCACCACCACACAGATCTACAAAAACGCTGCGGCCACGAAGCCTCACAAAAACACGAGAAAACTACGGTAGAAAAAGAAAAAGCCTCACCGTAGTCAGAGACTGAAGCCGTCGCCGCCAACCCCAGCCTTTATACAAACGACGTGGCGTTTCGTCTCCCAGGGTCTATGGGGGACTGCAACGGCCAAATGCGGAACCGCCACGACACCAACCCCCCACACTGTGATTTGGGTCGTTAAACCGAACGATTAATTAGGCCCAATACCTCCCATTACTTTACTTACCTCCTTTTTCTCCGCGATAATGATTTTCGGTCAATCCCCTTGTTTATACTATTGACATCACAGTCCCGGGGACTGGGCACACGATTTTGTTATGATTTCTTTCTAAACAGGAACAGAAGCACAGTTGCAAACACATAGGTCAGCAATTCTCGGGGACTCACTGACGAGAACCGATGACTCCGCCACCTGTTCGCAGACTCGACCAGGCTCGGGGACTCTGTCCAGAAACACGCCAAGCAAGGCTCAAGGATCGCCCCCACCACGAAGCAGCGGCGCCACTAGACAGCACAACACTCAGGGACTGCGAATAAAGACCTCGACGCAAGAACATTCCACTTCCTCGCCTCAGGCTCGGGGACTATAGGTATTTGCAGTCGTCTTTACTAAATTCATTTTTTAGTAGTTTTTACATACATCCTAACATAAGAACCCAATAGATCCTTATATCAGGCTCGGGGACTTTGGGTATTCGTAGTCATTTTTTGCAAAACTCATGCTTCACTCATTACCTATACTTGCAAATACATCCTTCATCGTTATAAAGCTTGGCACCACGTGCATACTTCACCTGCTACCAAGCTTGGGGACTAAGTGGGTACACTTCACCTCGCGGTGAATACACTTATTTTTTCTCGACAAACCTTTGTTGTTCCCTGTGGTCTTTTTTGCAGAGCTTAAGTGGGTACACTTCACCGGGGAATAGACCAGTCAAAAGTTTTTTCTCCAGCACGCCACATCCTCCTGATGAAGTAGCCGCAGCATCCAATGAAGGTGACCTGCTCGCACATCAGGCCATGACGTTCTCGACCAGCTCTACCTGGTCGGGAGGCTTCTCCGACCATCGCCCCGACTAGCTGACCTGGTCGGAGCCCCGCAACGACGACCTCACGCAAAGGGCGACCAAATGGACTTCTTCAAGGATTACGCTGCTGACTCGCTAGAAGGACACAACGTCCTCGGGGACTTGTTGGGCATATATACCTCGGCATATCCCCAGGGACCTTTTGGGCCTGCCGACCAGAAGACGCCCAGCCCATGAGGCCTTGCGGCACGCGATCAGCTCATCATGCTCGCAAAGGACTCGGAAGAAGCCTTGCTTGCCAAGAAGGATCCTAGAAGATAGACTCGGATCTCTTACCTAAAGGGACAGATCATAATATGTTAGGATATGGAAACTGTAACCCTGCTCCCCGGCTATATAAGGCAAGCAGGGACCCCCTCCGAAACAATCCTCTACACAATCCCGTAGATCGCATCTACGGGTCTTGTAACCTAATACACACATCAATCTAGCCACCAGAACACATGACGTAGGGTATTACGGTGATTTGCCGGCCCGAACCTGTCTAAATCGTCGTGTCTACGCTCTTGTGTTATGCTTGATTGCCGTCGCCACACCTTCGCCTACAATCTACTACCGTGGGGTACCCCCTAGGTAGACTGTGACGCGTATTTCATCGACAGAAGTCGTAGGTGAATAGCTTGCTGCTGCATCTCTGTGAGGAGTGGCAGTGTCGGCCTCTGGCCCGGTAGTGCCATGGTCAGGAACAGAGGCTGGACCAGGGAGCACTGCTGCCCCTCCTTCAATTCTAGGAGCAGTAGCTTCACCACCTTGAGGTTCCACTTCTGTGGCCTGGACTTGTTGTGGTCTAATGTCACCAATGGCCATGTTCTTGATTTCTTCACATGGTGGTTCCTCATTACCTACAATCACTTGATCAATTTGCTCTACTTGAGAGCCATTAGATTCATCAAATGTCACATCTATTGTGATTTCAATTTTCCCTAAGGTCTTGTTGAATACGCGATAGGCATGCTCATTTCATTCATAACCAAGAAGAAAATCTTCATCGACTTTAGGTGCAAACTTAGAGGTTTTGGTCTTTTTGTTAAGTATGAAACACTTGCAACCAAAAACTCTAAAGTATGACACCTTTGGTCTATTACCGGTTAAAAGCTCATATGAAGTCTTCTTCAAGATCTTGTGTAGATAGATCCGGTTGATGGCATGGCAAGCGGTGTTGACGACTTTGGCCCAAAAGATATCCGAAGTCTTGTACTCATCTAGCATTGTCCTTGCCATGTCAATGAGTGTCTGGTTCTTCCTCTCTACCACACCATTTTGTTGAGGGGTGTATGGAACTAAAAATTCATGCTTGATGCCCTCATCATCAAGGAACTCCTCCACTTGAGTGTACTTGAACTCGGTTTCATTGTCACTACGAACTTTCTTGATTTGGAAGCCGAATTCTCTTTGTGCTCTTCTAATGAAGGTTTTCACCTTATCTTGCACTTGTTCCTTATCATACATGAAAAATACCCAAGTGAAACGAGTAAAGTCATCAACAATAACTAAACCATGTTTGTGACCGCCAATGCTTATGTAGGCCACCGGTCCAAAGAGATCCATGTGTATTAGCTCCAATGGTTGCTTGGTGGAGACAATGTTCTTTGGTGGGTGAGGTGCACCTACTTGCTTTTCGGCTTGGCAAGCACTACAAATTCTATCCTTCTCAAAATGAACATTTGTTAGTCCAAGAATGTGTTCATCTTTTAGGAGTTTGGCCAAGTTCCTCATCCCACCATGAGCTAGTCGACGATGCAATAGCCAACCCATGCTAGATTTTGCCACTAAACAAGTCTCAAGCTTAGCTTTACTTTTGTTGAAATCAACTAGGTAAAGCTTGCCCTTCAAATGACCCGTAAAGACAATAGAGGAATCCTCCCTCTTAAAGACTTCCACACCCTTATCCGTAAAGAGACAATTGTAGCCCATCTCACACAATTGTGATACGGACAACAAGTTGTAACTCAACGAATTCACATGTAATACAATTGAGATGGAATGTTCAAGAGTAATAGCAACTTTACCAAGTCCAATCACTTCCCCTTTGGAGTTGTCACCGAAGATGATATGCTCACTTGCATTTGAAGTTGGGGAATATGATGAGAACATACTCTTCTCTCCGGTCATATGATTTGTACATCCACTATCAAGCACCCAACTTGATCTACCGGAGGAGTATGCCTACAAAACCATTTAGTTCCTAGATTTAGGTCCCCAATAAATCTTGGGGCCTTGCATGTTAGTCACCACAATTTTAGAAATTCAAATATTCATGCTTCTCTTATCATGTTTCTCATCACCCACAAATTCTGCAATGACTTTACCACGGTCATTACATTTGAGCACATAGCATGAGGACAAACTTCCTTGGGGTGACCTTGACTTGGGTTGATATGCAAACTTGTTTTTGGCCACCCAGATTGAGTCCTTGGGTTTCTGAGAAACCTGCTTTTGTGTGGGCATCTTCTTGGCATGGACTTTGGCTTGATCAGGTGAAGCACTGGTAGCCTTCCCTTTAGTGGGGCGCGGCACTGCCGGCCTGAGGTCTGGCAGTATTGCAGTCTGTGCAGACTTATCTGCACCAATGCTTCCCTTCTTCTCAAACCTGACACACTCAATGCCTTTCACTATTTTTCTTTCCATTGGTTTTACCTCCTTGAGTGTGTCCAAGCCCATCCTTGATTGATGGATGACTTCCATCCTTGTATTGGATTTTCTTTGGCTCAACTTTGTCTTTGTCATTTTTACTAGAAGCTGAGATGACATTGTTGAGCCTTGCTATCTCCTTCTTCATGGCCTCCATGTTGGCAAGGTTAGTGGAATAATCATTCAAATCAATATTATAGCATTTTCCACACCCTTGACTAGTGGATGGAGAAGAGGCATCATTTGCCTTAGGGAGGTGTGAGTTGCCCTCCCAAAGAAGGTTGTATTGTGCCTCAAGCTCTTGATGCTTTTCAACTAAGCCACAAAGCTTTTGCTTGAGGTCACTACACTCCTTCTTAGTGAGAGCATGAGACTCTTGTTCCTTGGACAAAGCCTTGGTCAAAGAGCTCACCTCACTCCTCTCTAATGCAATAGCTTCCTTGCTAGCAATATAGAGATCCTCTTGTTTGATAAGAGTCTTTTCTCTAGATGCCAACTCAACTTTGGTTGCCTCTAATTCATCCATCAGGTTAGCAATGAAGATTTTAGTCTTTTTATCCATGTTTTTAGTTATTTGATTGATTTCTTCATCACTAGAGTAATCACTAGAATCACTACTACAGATGTCATTGGGGGAAGGAGTTATGGGTTTCGGTATTGGTTGTACCTTCTCACCCTTTGCCATGAGACAAATGTGAGGGGAGCATTCATCATCATCGGACATGTTGTTGAAGAGCCTTGGTGAAGTGGATGGCTTCTGAATAGCAATTGTGGCCATCTCTTTATCTTCACTAGTGCTCTTGGTTGATGAGTTCCACTCATGCCTGATGTGTGCTTCACCCACATATCTTTTGCCTTTCTTGTAGTCACCTTTGTTTTCTCTCTTGCCTTTACCAAACTTGTTATCTTTCTCCTCATTTGGGCAATCGGCATTGAAGTGTTCGGTGCTACCACAATTGAAGCAAGTCCTTGATTTCTTGTTTGGGAACTTTCTCCTCATGAGTTTCTACCCATTTCTTTTTACGCCCTTGTTGAATCTTCTCATGAAGAGAGCCATGTCATCTATGTTTTCGGCTTGCTCATCTTCACTTTCACCATCACTTGATGTTGGAGCTTTGGGTTCATGCTTGATGGTCTTGGTTGCTTGAGCTTTTCTTAAGGAAGCTTGCTTGTTGTTTTTAGGACAGCTAGGGGCTGATTTCCTTGTGCTCTTGTTGACTTTGAGAGCCGCATCCTTAATCTTCATACCTTCCATCCTTGCTTTCATCTCACCAAGCTTCTTCCTCTCAAGCGCTTCTTCTCTTTGTAGATCAAAGGTCATAATTCTTCCAAGCACATCACTTGGTGTGAAGTACTCAAATCTCTTCTTATCTCTAATCAATGTCACCACGGTCTCATTTCTTGGAGAGTCGACTTCTAGCATAATCTTGACGACCTTGTGATCATTAACTTCTTCACCACTAAGGCCTCTAATCTTGCCAACCATGGTCATCGATCTATCAAACATTTCTTGTGGCCCTTCACCTTCATTGATCACAAACCGGTTGAGCTTGGCCATCAATAAGTCGATCTTGGATTGCCTCACTTTGCTCACACCCTCATGTGCAAGTGCAAGGTGTCCCATATTTCCTTGGCAACTTCCAAGCCCATCACCTTGTTGTACTCATCACCATCCAATGCACTTAGCAACACACTAGTTGCTTGTGCATTGAGTTGTATGCAACGGAGCTCGGTAGTGGTGGGGCTTGTAGGATCCACCGGAGGCTCACATCCTCTATGGACAATCTCCCAAGCACCGGGGTGAAGACCTACAAGATAACCTTTCATCAAGTGTTTCCACTTGGCAAAGTTAGTCCCATCAAAATGAGGCAACTTG
>CM039128.1:9240501-9306431 GCA_022036555.1 Microstegium vimineum | reverse complement strand
GTGGTGATGAGTGGATGAGTCAGCTATTGCTAGGAGCGTACTCCGTATACTGCATCCTTATCATTGTCGTCCGGCCACCTCACCATCGATATCGGTGCATGCTGACTCAGATACACCACACTAGAACAAAATTAAAAAGCGTGATATCATCTTTTACCGACAAAGGACGGAGATAATGATTATTTCCCAGCGACACATGCATATGCATCAGCCCGCAGCTGAAAAATATCTTTGCGGACAGCCACCCGATGCGTGCTGCAGCGCCACAGAAGAAGGAAATAATCCACTACGTACGGATGCAAACAACGTGATAAACACACAAGCACCGGCGACACATCCAAACTAAGCCAGCCGTCGAAAATGACGTGTCACTTGCTTCTTTCGTTGCTCCGTGGTACTATGCGTACTATATATATGTGTGTACAAACAAATGAATAAAATTATTATATAATAATAATTGCATGCGATCAATTATTATATATAACGTTGAGATTTAATTTTGGACGTAATACAGTGCAGGCAGGCAGGTGTCTCTTTCTTGATTATATTGCCAGGAGTGATACTGTATACTTTTGCCCCATGCAGCTCCGTGTGACAGCGAACGGCCGTTTATTTGCCAGCGCTAATCAGGGCAGTGTTTAATTTTTCTATGAAATTCACTTGTGTCGTTCAGCGAAACAACAAAAATTCACATATATTTTTTTGGTGTGGAGGATTAGACGAGATCAGACTTGTGTATTTACGCTGCACTAATCAATTTCTAGCAGAATCATGGAGGATGGCTCTATAATTACTCCCCACATGCTTCCTGTGCTGGCCCTCCTCTAGAACCACATGCGGAGTAACGCATTAGGAAAGCTGTACGACCAAACAGTCTTAGCTAGCTAAAGATGTCTCTCCGTGCATGCATGCATGTGGTTTAGTTTGTGAAAGGGAGAGAGGAGGATGGACAGGGCATCGTGACCTAATTAACACTTGTTGGCTGCCTACCCGTACCTATAGGAAGCTAACGACGTGCATGCATGCATGTGAAGCTCTAGACACATGTAAAAAAGGTAGTCGTCTCCATTCAAAATCTCCAACAAAAAGTAAATTAAACACAGAGCTATATATATATATATATATCCTCCTACGACATGATTATTTACATATATACATACATACTGTAGTTAAGTAGTTGGAGAACTAGCTAACAACTCTGTTCAGTTCGGCAGCTCTTTTCTGCGGCTATGGCTATACGGCTGCCTCTCACACACACATCGGAAGAAGATATTTGCACTGTTGTGTTGTATAGTTGTCGCTACCATATGCATGTTTGCTACAGCGCCATAACGCACGTCACAGTCGAGACTATGTATGTGTATATATACAGTGCGTGCGTGCTTGCTAGAGAAGCCAAAACACTGATGCTAGCTAGCTGTTCTTGTTTCCAGCTTGATTATATTAGTACCGTACTATATATACCTCTCAGGACATCCGACGAAGATGCAGCTAGGACACGACACGCGCGCACAGGCTAGTGCCAGTGCCAGCTAGAGACTCCACTACTGATTCATTATTGTCATCGTATATATATATAGTCGAGAGTGAAAATTCCGAAATTATGAGCGTTGGTTCAGCCTAAACGGTCAAGCTTCTCTAGAGATTTGCGCTGGGCTCATAGTTGCATGTAGTTTTATCTTTGTTTATTAGAGGATCTGCACACATGTACACATGCTGAGGGTCTCTCTCTAAAGCCTGCACACATGTGGGTCCCACGTGAAAAGTAGCCAATCAAAACATCCCGTTAGACTCCACGGACGCTCATATTGGAGGTTGTGCATTTCACATATATATAGTTACTTATGTGGAACGATTATCTTAACCTAGCTAATTACTATTAACTAGTGTATTAATTATATGCTCATCCTGGGGATAAGGAGGTGGTAGGGTACCGGGTACGTGTAGCCTACGTACTACTAGCTCCGATCCACTAGCTAGTAAGGAAACGCTGATCCATTTCAACTTCTCCTTCTATATGGAGTATATCACTAGCTTGTTGCGTACCGTACCGTATATGGTCTATATGTATAGGTGTGTATGTGTTTAGAAAATACGTAATCACAAGTTGGCAGAACGTTACGTGTTCGGGCGGGTTGGCAAAGAAGAAACAACTCAACTCAAGCTGAAATTGGTAGGATTATTGTTCATTTGATTATATATATATATATTACCCGCGACGTACGCACGCTGCTGTCCTAGCTAGCTTAGAGGGAAGCTTAATTAGCTAGCTAGCTAGCTAGCTAGCGTGCATCGCTCATGCATCTGGCCGGATCGCCTCCCGTCTGCGTGCCGTGACAGAGATGATAGGGATAGAAATGGAATTGGACACCGACGTATATATAGCAATACAGCTACTGGATGGCTATGGGTCGCCCTCCATGAGCAGTGCCAAACAAGGAGCGGCGGCTATGGGTTAATTAATTTGCTGCTTCAATTCATCAGAGTTAACTAGCTAGTTGATGTTTGCGATTTATTTGATCGATTATTGTTGTTGCTGGCATATCGCCGTCGCCTGATGATAGTGAGGAGTGTGTGTGAGAGAGAGATCGAGGTTGCAGTTGCAGTGAGGCAGCTAGTGATGCTCACCTGGAAGGAGATATGGTTGTCCTTGGGGTTGATCTCGCCCTTCTCCGGGAGGCTGCCGGGGTCCTCCGACTGCAGAAGGTGGATGCCGATCCCGTAGTTGAACAGCCTGATCGATGATGATTTATCATATACATACATAAGCAGATTGAGTCTCAGCTGTGTGTGTTGTAAGAGAAGAAGATTCAAGGTTTGTTTCTTACATACAGAGACAGAAAAATCCGTACGTACCAGGCGCCGTCGAAGTCGAACGAGCCGGGGCGGCGGATGGGGACGAAGCCGAGCACGTCCGTGTAGAAGCTCAGCGACGCCTCCACCGACCGGCACACGATGCTGATGTGGTTCAGCGATGCCAGCGGTAGCACGCCACCGCCGCCCGCCGCCGTCATGCTGCTGCTCACCATCCTCTGTTCCGGCCTCTCTCTTCTGCTCAGTACCAGATGAGGCGAAGATGGGTGTGGGTAACCGATAGATAGGCGAATGAAGATGGCAACAGCAGCTTGGCGAGTGCTCTGCCTTTTCAGCTCGTTCCTGGACTCTCTGCTCTGCTCTACCACCTATTGCTATCACTTGAGATAGCCGATGATGGGCTCGATCTGCTTTTGTGTACTGTACGCTGTTCGTTCGTAGTACGGGAAACAACAGCAGAGGTAGGAGGAGATAGTAGTAGTAGTAGTAGTAGTCAAGTGCGGAGGAGGAGGTGGGCGTTGGACGGATTTTATAGATGCAGGCGCCACGCTGGGAACTCCCACCGCCACCGGCCAGTGTCCCAGCTGGACACGTGGATCCACGTCATCCCCATCGGGATCTTTCTACTCTTGCGGCGATGATCAAGGTAGCGCCATCCCCCATCCCTGCGGTAGCAAAGCCACCATCGTTCACTTGCACAACCCCGACCCCGGCTTCATTCATTTCACTCCCGGTCCGGCAACACATGCATTTCACCAAAACATCTAGCGTTTCTTTAGAGGATCGGAGCTCTTTAAAAAGAGTCTTGATAAACAGACCTTTTGGTGGTGTAGCCAATTCAATGTCACAGTATTATGCAACAGGGCATATGCTTATCATGTTCTGGACACTCTTGAAACGAAATGGAAAATAAATGGCCTCGAATCAAAACACTGAAATCTTACTGATCGGTCATTTAATTTGTGCCACAATATATACAGTAGATGTTAGAGTTCAGCCTATCGGTTAAGATATACTGTAAATAATACCGGGGGAGTCCGGTATATTATATAAAACCAGAAGTCACGAAAATCAGCAAAATTTCAGTAAAGATTTTGGGTTAAAATCTAAATAAAAAATCAAATAGAACATAACTGAAATTATCGGCAGATATATTTGTTATGGGGCTGCTTGTAGTTGCTAGGAATTGAGAGAGTGAGGGTTCAGAGGAGCGACGGCGGCTGTTGTGCTACAGTACCACGGGTACTGTTCTCAGGGCGGCGGCGGCTAGGGCTGCGGGCGAGGGAACGCCAACTGCGGGGCTCCGCCCATGGCCGACAAGGGAGAAAAGGTTTCCTTCTAATCTCTGACTTGATTTAGATTCATACATCTCCTCTCATTATATAGAGAGGATTTACTTGGCCCCTAAGCAAGCGACTAATTAACCCGCTAAGGCTCAATAGACCATTGACTCCTCTAACAATATTTACCAGAGGTCATTGTTAGAAATTAACCTGAAATAAGCAAATTTGCTGGACCGAAATTCCAAACCTGATGTTCAGGTGCATTGACCTATATAAACGCGGCCAAATTCGAGCGTCTGTCATCAGGCGCTGCCCGACGAGCGTGGTTTTGTTACCTTGGCAGTTTGCATCATGCTCAGCCGGCTACTTGCGTCTGTACCATTCATCTTTATTTTGTCCACCTGCACGCGGTAGAGGTCCAGAGGCTTCCATGGAGGCTGGAGGCTAGAGCGGGGCCGGTCGGCAGGCCGGCGTAATGTTGGCCACGGCTGCCGCGCGCGCGGCCACAGGATCGGATGACATCTATCCTCGCCCGACCGGCGGGCATGGTCATCGTTCATGGTTTGAGGACAGATTGAAAAGGAGGAGCAGTTTCCACGCCCGCCTTCCTGTCCCTCATCCTTCATTAGTCATTATTACTCAAGTTGATATATGCATGCATGCATATTGGCCGATAGACAAGCCCCATGACTCGTGTTGCCTTCTTTTGTATTGTGTTACTAGTAGTTATTAAATCATATGATAAGCACATGTGTTGTCACACACAAAAAAAACATTTGATTTAGGTTATGAAAATATATATAAAAAAAGTAAATGGTTTAATGAATTTTCTAATCTTTAAGTTTGTTTGCAACCATGTGTAAATATATACAAATAGTGCTATAGAATTTTCCTAGTTGAATTTTCTAGAGTGTTGCATTTGTGCTGGTTGCATAGTTTTATTTGAGTAAAAAATATTTTGTAAGATATAATCGTTTAGGCTACGAATATGTTTTCTCTATTTTAAACAAAGCTTATGCTAAACTTTTTTTAAAAAAGTTTTAGAAATAGTATATTTATTTTTAATGGTTAAATTTTTTTGTATCTAATAATATATTTTAAAGTATTTCAAAATAGAGTTGGAAAGAAAGCTTCGAAATGTGTTTGAAAATAATGTGGTCTTAAAATGGGTTTAAAAATAGTTGATTTTTTAATAAATAGTTAGTACTTTAAAAGTTTCAAATGTTTAAAAACTATTTTGCAATCAATCTATGTATCCTAAGAGCCATAAATATCATACATTTGCAACAATTGTTAGATATGTGTTGGAAATTGTTAACGCCGTATTTTAGCACGGCCAGATACACGCTTATGGGCCCCTTGGCAGGCCTTCGGAAGGAGCATACAAGATGGATCCGAAAGATCGACTAAGGAGATAAGAGATCATGAAAAAATCTTTCGGCCAATTTCAGCGACACGTATGCGATGATTACGGCAAGGGAGAAAATTGAGGCCCAAGTCAGAGTTTGTTTCCTTATTATTAGGACTTGCATGACGGCCGATTAGGATATGTGCTATGTGGTCTATAAATAGCAAAGGTTAGGAAACGAGAAAGACATCCAATCAATCAAACATACAACATAGTCCTTAGTTTCCGGCCTTCGGTCACCCCTAGGAGTAGGAGTAGAGTAGATTTCGGTGAACCTTCGACGGATTGGGCTGCATTGACTAGATCGACCTCCGGTTTTGCTTGTAAGTCTAGCTTTGGTTCATGTCTCGTTTGTATGGCTGTATTGTGTAACTCGTGCAAGCTCGATATGAGCTAGTTATCGGTTTGAATCTATTGTTCATGGGGCTGCATTGCTTCAATCTCACATGAATCGTGGCTTCAAGCTAGTTATCAGCTCTATTAGATTGGCGATCTAATAGATTCATCAAGTTATCGATGTTGTCTGTCATGCTTTGTTTAATCTATTGCTACAATATCATATCCAATCTCATCTAATGAATTAGCCCACGCTTTATTTCTATCGGGATCTATTTGCCTCTGTTACATTCTTTCTTTAAATTCAGAGTGGCGATAGATCTAAGATCATATCGGCTAATTCATTAGTTGCGGCTGTTACGTGTTGCGGGTTCGAGGCATGTATCCGGTCATTAGATTGATTTGAGTGTGGTTGGATCTGGCTCAACATATGTGATACGGCTGCATTTTACGAAGCCCAATGCCATATGTGTTGAGTTATGTCTGTTCAGACTTAGATCCATCCGGTGTCGAATACGTGGATCTTGTTCAAGCTTTATGGATCCCAAATCGGCTAACGTAGCTGATCTGGTTATGCTTCAATCATACGGTGTGTGTACTTTATCGTTCCAATCTATTAGATCTATTAAGTGTATTGGACATGGCTTGATTCATTTACTTTTATGGCTGTATGGAAACACTCCAATGCTAGTAGATTGGTCAGGTTATCGGGTTAATTGTCATCATGGCTATATGGGAACACACCTCTGTTGACGATTAATCTTTATCTGGTATACTCAGTAGATTTGGTAGTTCGATGACGATAATGTTGCATACATCGCATCTTTACCTTAATCTCATCGTATGATCGGCTATTTACGTACTGTGTGTTTGATATCTTGTGACAGCCGTTCGTGCACCATTATTATATCTAACCCTGTTCGGAGTTGACTCTTTAGTCAATTTCCTACATTTATCGGCTATATGAGAGTCGCACACTCATGGAATTATCTGACAACAACCGACAGGTTCCATAATTTAACGTTTCATCTCCTTGTCAATTGTAGGTTAAATTGAATGGCATGCCTAGAATCGATCATCAAAGTGGCTTACACTGCTTAAGGGGTCTAGGAGATCAAGCTCTGCTGCTGCAAGGTCTCCGCAGGCCCTATGCAGTGCTGTTGACACAAAAAGCGTCGGATCTGTGAACACCTCGGGCTTATACCCGAAGTCGATATCCAAAGGTTTGCCAGTCGATTTGACCAGTTAATCGAGAAGGACGATAACTAGAACAAGATTGAACGAGACGACAGCGATACGCCCGGACATCAAAGCTCAACTTGATCAAACGCGGAACTTGCGAAGGCGATGGAGGTCGTGTAGATGCAGCCCGTCGAGACGTCGTAAGAACTCGTAGGTAAACTAGAACTAATGCGATTAAAAGTAGATGCTGGAAAAGTAGATAAAAGTAATAGGTTTTGTATTTGATTGATTGATTCTTTCTACACCACCCCTGGGTACATATTTATACTCCGGTAAAAGGAGTTATACATGGACACGACTCATACCTAAACAAAACTCCTATTTTTAAGGAAATAAAATGACTCGTGCAAGAGTCGGACTCAAACTAAAACAATAATACTAGCATAAAATCGCTAGTTTCCTTATCTGTTTTCCTTACGATGAAACTTTCCATCGGAAGACTCTTCCGATCCGCAATCTCCTTCTATTACCATCGGCAACTTCCTATTGACGTCAGCCGCATCAACCTGTATCCATCGGCAATATTCCCGATCGGCAATGTTCTCCTGTTTTCATCGGCAACACCCTTCTGATCAGCCAATACCTTCTTTTGTTTCCTCAATCTCCTGTCTTCATCGGCAATCTGATTAGTGGGATTCTGATGCCGATAAGGAAAAGCAACCATCTTTCTACCGATCGGTGTAACTACCCTTTCACCGATTAGCGTATCCAGTTCATATTGACATGTACAGAAAAGGGTGTCAACACATGCCCCCCAATTTCGGAGTATAAAATATCTTATGCACCGAAATTTGTTGTATTATAATCTTTCCCTCCAAAATACCACCGTCATTTTGATTACCGCGTGTTGTCACTGTAAATTACCAAGAATCCCCTGCAAACACATGGTGGATAAGTACCCATGTACGTTCAGCTTTGATGATGAGTGATCGTCCAACACGTGAGTGTTTCAGTTTGAGTGGCTTACCCTAACCTCTGCGAAAGAAGAAACATGTGCTTGTCTATCGGCTTGTGGTGTGCAGGTGCTATGCCTAGTGAAAGTGGTCAAGGGCGTGGAGAAGGTCGAGTAGAGGCTTGCCGTGCCGATGGACTGAGAGCGGTGAAGGGCGGAAGAGGGGCTCGGACTGAGGGACCATGGGCGCCGGCGGACTAGCTGTGGTGGCTAGTACTTGGCACCGGCGAGTGCGAGAAGACATGGAGGTAGACCGACCGAGTCGACCAAGTCAGGACGGTGGACGCGCGAGTCGAGCGGAGGCTCAGGGGACTCGGAGTCCGACCGAGCGAAGACAAGGTGGCTCGAGTCAAGTGGTTTGGTGGTTTGGGCCTCAAAACCATCTGAGGACGGTTTCCGAGTTTGGGCCTTAAAACTCGGGGTTCGGTAGTTGAGCCCAAAGCTACTGGTGGCGGGTTTCCTGGGTTTGGGCCTCAAAACCTAGGCAAAGCTTCCGAGGAAGCGGGGATGGCACGTGGCGGAATCCTCGAGGTTGCGTCGAGGCGACGGCAACTCCCGACAGGAAGCGGGGCCGTCCATTCAAAATGTGGGAGATATTTTCCGGAGCTTGGACTGCAATGCTTAGGCTAGGTAGTTCACTCAATGTATCTAGGGGAGTCTTTGGGAAATAGCCAAAGCCCGATAAGTAGGGGGTGAAGGGGTATCCCTCATGCTATCTCTTGAACCCTAATCACTTGCCCCTCTCTCTCTCTAGTTCATGAGATCCCTAGGTTGTTTCTACCAACCTTTGTAAGAACTTGGATTTGTTGTGAGGAATCGGAGGTCGTAACCTCCGTAAGCCATGGTGGCATCGATTTCTTGATCGTGTACCCGTTTTTACTTGTGTTCTTCGCGTTTTGCTTTTGCTCCCTCTTTTTCCCGAGATGATTTCTCTTTGTAGGGAGTAGCTCTTGCAAATCCGTTTGAACCAAGTTGTTCGTAATCGTGAGGAGCATCTTTGCACCAAAGGAATTCCCCTCAAACCTCACAAGTGCGTAGATCGGGCAATTTCTTTGCGGTGTTCTTTGTTCTTGCCCCTTTTCCCCCAAATCCTTGTTTCCCTTCAATCCTCACCAAATGGAGCAATGATTTCTTCGGGATAGCTCCTCCATAGAACTAGAAACATGCCTACCAAGTTGGGTTGCTAGTGGAGAATTTTTGGTTAGGATTTGGGAAGTTTTGGCAAAGAGAAAATCGCTTTTCGAGGTTTCTGCGTTTCTGTCGGGGGCGTCGGACGCTCCGAGGGTTTTGCGTCGAATGCTGGTACGCGCTGACGTCAGCGTCCGTCGCTCGGCTTGTCTGCGTCCTTCAGTTTTGGCGTCGGACGCTCTTCAGAGTCCGTCTCCCAGCGTCCGTCGCGTGGTGTGCGCTGTTCTGTTCTATTTTGCTCTCGGGTAGGCCGATGGACGCTCGTCCAAGCGTCCGTCGCCAAGCGTCCGTCGCCTCAGCACTTCTTCAGCTTCTGTTAGGCTCTCTGGATGGCCGACGGACGCTCGCCTAAGCGTCCGTCACCAGCATCCGACACCCTACCCTGGAGCGTCCGTCGCGCTGTCTTCCAGCGTCCGTCGCCCTGCTGTCCAGCGTCCGACGCCTGTCTTTTGGGTTGTTTTGCTTGGGGTTCTTGCGTCTTTCTCATAGGGGCTGAGAACTAATTCTTGGGGGTTTCCGGTGAGTTTTCCTCCACTGCCGGTGAGCTTTCATTTGTTCGTTTTCGTGTTCGTGGAGTACCCAGCAACTGGGTTTGCCTATTGGAAGGTGCGCATGTCGGCTTACCTCCAAGGGCTTGACACAAAGTTTTGGGAGATTTATGAGAATGAGAACTACGTGGTTCTTGAGGCTCGGATCACCGATGCCCAGGTTACGCAGCATGCATTTAATGCAAGAGCCCGTAGCATTCTCTTCTCTTGTCTATCTCTTCCGGAGTTTGAGCGGGTTTCGAGTCTCACTATGGCACGAGAGATCTGGCAGACACTCTTGAGATATCATGAGGGCAACCCTCAGATCAATTCCAGACTCTTTGACACGTACCGTAGAGAGTACGAGAACTTTGCTCAGTTGGCCGGCGAATCTATTGACGGGATGTTCACTTGCTTCCAATCTATCGTCAACAAGATGCGTGCCAATCGAGCCAACTTGCCTTATGATGATCATGAGATGGCTATCAAGCTTTTGCATGCTCTTGATCAGAAGGTATGGAAGATGAAGGTGGCTGCCATCCAGGAGTCACCAGGCTATGATGCCCTGACCGTGGACGAGCTATTCAGTAAGCTCAAGTCCTCTGAGATTGACTACCAGACCCGGGCCAAGCTTGAAAACCCGTCCAAACCTTCTATGGCGTTGGTTTCTAGCCCCGGCGGTACGTCTTCTTCCTCCTCTGACCCTTCACACTCTCTGTTCGCTTTGTCTTTGATTTCTGTGACAGAGGATCAAGTGGAGGCTCTTGGAGATGATGAGCTCGCTTTGGTCATCACCAAATTCTCACGGTTTCACAACAACCGTTTGAACCGTCGGCGTGGTGGCTCAGCCAAGGGGTGCTACCATTGCGGTGATGAGGATCACTTCATCGCAAACCACCCCAAGAAAGCTGCGGGCGATGTCACCAAGCGTAAGGACAAGCGCGAGCATCACTTCGAGGACAAGCACAAACCCAAGGGTGGATACCACCGAAGGTCCTCCAAGAAGGTGATCGACAAGGTGAAGGCCAAGCACCGAGCCTCCCTCGCCTCCCTCAGCGACATCGATGCCTCCTCCGACGGAGGTGCTTCTTCAAGCGATGATGAGTCGAAGGGAAAGGTTGAGGACAAGCTCAATGGCCTATACTTCTATGCCGACGCCAAGCACGGTGGATTTTGCACCATGGCGATTGAAGAAGGCAAGGTCGACAAGCGCAAGGATGGCCCCGACTACGACTATGACTCCGACACACCTGAGGTACCACCCACCATCGCATCCCTCTCTCTCGAGATTGAGTCTTTGAACGACACCTTGATGAGTCAGGATGCTTTTCTCAAGCGTGCCGCGTGCGAGAGGAACGATTTCAAGGCTAAGTATCTTAGCATGCTGCATGAGCTAGAGTTTGCTAAGGCATTAGTGGTGGTTACCGAGGAGGTAGAGTGCGATGCTTGTGCCATCCACATGTCTAGTCTTGTCACTCTTCAGGACAAGTATGGCACTCTACTTGAGGAGGTCAGTGAGCTGAAGGCTAGGCCTAACTTACTTGGTGTGTGCAAGTCTTCCTTAGGCTTGCGTTCTGAGCTGGCACAAAGAGATGCTAGGATTGTTGTGCTAGAGAAGGTCAGCTTAGATAGCACTAGAGAGTCAGAACGCTTTGAGGCTTTGGAGCTTGAGATCGCGTCGTGTAGACACGACAAGATGCGTACCGAGGAAGAAAACACATACCTTCGGTCCATCTTGAGCTGGGTGTCTTGCCGAGAGCCGCAGTTGGGGATGATGCTCAACCAATGCAAAAGGGCTGCCAGCATGGGAGTAGGCTTTGCTATAGGTGGGAAGGACGATAGCATGTTCGGTAAGATCGGTGAGTGCAGTGGTTTGAGCGAGAATGAGAAACCCACCACAACTCCCAAGCTTACCAAGATCACTCCACCTAAGCCTACCAACCCCTTTGAGTTTCCTGTGAGAGATGGTGTGTTTGAAGAGCCACCCAAAAACACTCCAAAGAAGCAAGTGTGGATTGCAAAACCGAACCACCTTCGCAACCCACTTGACACCCTCCCAGATATCTCTAGTGATCCCCTTCCTAAGAAAGCTAGAGCCACCCAACCCAACAAGAGAGTGCCTACCAAGAGAGTGGTGAGGTACCATTGTGAGTATTGTGAGCGGGATGGGCATTTGGCTGAGTTTTGCTATAGGAGGAAGAGAGATGATCGGAGGCAGGTTCAGTTGAACAACCGGGACATGTACCACCCACGAGTTGGGGTGCGTGAACCGGAAGTTCGGAGGCGCACTACTATTCCTAGAGGTACAATGCCTCAAGTTGCTAGGCCTCAAGAAGCGAGACCACGTGGTGTTCGTGCCTAGCGGGGTACCGGTCGTGACCCATACGACTACGGGCCTCGTGCCAGTGGCTTTACTCCACCCTTCTTTAGCGGACCACGTTTTCCCCATCGTGGTGATCGCTATCCTCCCATGGGACAGGAGGTGTTTGGTTTTTCTCCTAACCCATTATTTGGGCAAGTGGGACAACACTGGTATCCTTCACATTTTACTAACCCCAGTGTTGGTCCGTTTGCTCACCCTATGTCTTTTTATTGATGTAGGAAGGAGGACTGGAGGAGACTTGGCTTGTGGATTCCGGATGCTCACGCCATATGACCGGAAGTGCCAAGTGGTTCTTCAGCCTCGACCCCGTGCACCATACCGAGTATATCACATTCGGGGACAAGAGTAAAGGTAAAGTTGTCTCCCGAGGGTGCATCCGAGTGAACTCTTCTTTTGTCCTCAAGGATGTTGCTTTGGTTGCGAATTTGCATTTTAACCTTCTTTCAGTTTCGCAACTCCTTGAAGACGGTTTTGAAGTGAGCTTTAAGCCAAACTTGTCTCGGATTTTGGACTCTCGTGGTGAGCTTGTTTGTCGGATTTTGCCCTTCGGGAAGGTTTTTCGTGCGGATTTTTCTATCTCTTCCGGACCTTCTCGTTGTCTTCTTGCCGGTTCTTCTTCCGAGCTTTGGAAGTGGTATAGGAGATTAGGACATTTGAGTTTTGACTTGCTTGCAAGGCTTAGCTCAATGGACCTTATCCAAAGATTTCCAAAGCTAAAGTTTGAGAAGGATTTGGTTTGCCATCCTTGCAGGCATGGCAAGTTGGTTTGCCGCTTCCCATCGTCCTGTGACTGAGGTCATGACCACTCGACCCGGCGAGCTCTTACACATGGACACAGTTGGTCCAGCTCGGGTCAGGTCGGAAGGAGGGAAGTGGTATGTGGTTGTAGTCGTTGATGACTACTCGAGATACTCTTGGGTGTTCTTTTTGGAGAGTAAGGATGAGGCTTTTCCACTTGTTCGAGATCTGATTTTGAGATTGCAAAATGAGCTACCTAAGAATGCCATGAGAGCTATCCGCAGTGACAATGGCACAAAATTCAAGAATGCTCACTTTGCAACTCTTTGCTCTTCTTTGGGTCTCGATCACCAGTTTTCCTCACCTCACACTCCCTAGCAGAACGGTGTTATTGAGCGCAAGAATCGGACCCTTGTTGAGATGGTCAGGACGATGCTTGATGAGCATAGGACTCCTAGGTGGTATTGGGCCGAAGCACTCAGTTCTGCTTGCTATGTTTCCAATCGCATTTTCCTCCGAGCTTTCAAGAAGAAGACTTTTTATGAGTTGCGATTTGGGAGACCACCCAAGGTAAGTCACCTACAGGTGTTTGGGTGCAGGTGCTTCATCCTCAAAAAGGGCGGTAAGTTGGATAAATTTGAATCACGGTCTTCTAACGGTATCTTTCTTGGTTATTCTACGCACTCTCGTGCTTATCGTGCACTTAACCTTGAAACTAACCGAGTGATGGAGACTTGTGAGATTACCTTCGATGAGACTATGCCTTGTGTTTCCACTGCTTTTGAGCTTGCAGGTGATGATGAGGTGAACACTAGCATCTTTGTGGAGGAGGAGCAGGATGATGCCGATTGGGGTGATCTCGAGCCAACTCCACTGGCTGCCCCCGTCGACCCTGCGACGTCCACTTCAGCTCACGGTCCCGATCCGACTACTTCCTCTACATGGGGGCCGTTCGAGCAGCTTCCTCAGTCGGTGCCCGTTGCACCTGAGGGAGCTCCAGCTGCTGTCGAAGGGGAGGCCACTTCATCCAGGTAGGCTCCCCGCCACATCCAGCAGCAGCACCCGCCGGAGAACATCATCGGCGACATTGACCGTCGAGTCACGCGGTCCAGGTCTTATATATCTCACTTTGCTCATTCGGCTTTTGTCGCTTCTTTTGAGCCCCGAGATGTTGGACACGCCTTGATGGATCCGGATTGGGTTAATGCCATGCATGAGGAGTTAGAAAACTTTGAGCGAAACCGCATTTGGTTCTTAGTTCCTCCACCACCTAGTTGCCACCCCATAGGTACCAAATCGGTTTTCAAAAATAAACAAAGTGAAGATGGGGTGGTAGTGCGCAACAAGTCTAGGTTGGTAGTTCAAAGCTTTTGTCAGAAGGAGGGAATAGACTATGAGGAAACCTTTGCTCCCATAGCTCGTTTAGAAGCCATTAGAACCCTTCTAGCTTTTGCGGCTTCTAAGGGTTTTAAACTTTTTCAAATGGACGTTAAAAGTGCTTTCTTAAACGGCTACATAGAGGAGGAATTTTATGTTAAACAACCCCCAGTTTCGAAAATCCCAAGTTTCCAAACCATGTTTTTAAACTTCACAAAGCTTTGTATGGTTTGAAACAAGCACCTAGAGCATGGTATGATAGGCTAAAAACCTTTTTGCTTGCTAAGGGTTTTAAAATGGGATCGGTAGATAAGACGTTGTTTCTCCTCGAGCAAGGCAAAGACACTCTCCTTGTCCAAATATACGTGGATGATATCATCTTTGGTGGTTCTTCTCATGCTCTTGTTGCCAAGTTTGCAGATCTTATGAGCAAGGAATTTGAGATGAGCATGATGGGAGAGTTGACTTTCTTTCTTGGGTTGCAAATCAAGCAAACCCTAGAAGGGACGTTTGTGCACCAAGGCAAGTACATAAAGGATATCTTGAAGAAGTTTGACATGGGTGAGGCAAAACCCCTCTCAACGCCTATGCCAACCACTACTGCCTTGGATGCGGATGAGGAAGGAGAGGCAGTGGACCAGACCGAGTACCGAAGCATGATCGGGTCGCTTCTGTACCTAACAACGACCCGACTGGACATTCAGTTTGTCATTTGCCTGTGTGCGCGTTTTCAGGCGTCTCCACGGACTTCGCACAAGCAAGCGGTGAAACGCATCATGAGGTATCTGCGATTCACTCCCGAATTTGGTCTTTGGTTTTCCACCTCTTCCTCTCTTGTGCTTTGTGGTTACTCTGATGCTGACTTTGTCGGATGTCGTCTTGATCGGAAGTCCACTTCTGGGACTTCCCAGTTTCTCGGGTCTTCGTTGGTTTCTTGGTCTTCTCGCAAGCAATCTAGCATGGCACAGTCGACGTGCGAAGCTGAGTATGTTGCCGCGGCTAGTTGTTGCTCTCAGTTGCTTTGGATGATTGCCACTTTGAGAGATTTTGGTCTTGAGCTTACTAAGGTGCCTCTGCTTTGTGATAGCACGAGTGCAATTAGTGTGGCTAAAAATCCCGTGCTTCATTCGAAGACCAAGCACATTGAGGTCCGCTTTCACTTTTTTCGTGATCACTACGAGAAGGGCGACATTGACCTCCGGCATGTCGAGACCCAAAACTAGCTTGCGGATATTCTCACTAAGCCTTTGGATCAAGCTGTGTTTTCTCGCCTTCGGGGCGAGTTGGGTGTTTGCTTTCCTTTTTAGAGGAGGAAAGTTTTGTGTTTCATAGTTCTTTATGGTTCTTTTTGTCTTTTCTTTGTCCTTCTTCTAAATTGGTGTCTTGTTAGTGTTAGTTGGTGTCATTGCATTTTGCATCTCATTTGCATTTGTGACATAGTTCATTTTAGGCTTCATATCTATAGCCAATATAATGAATCTATGCTCTATTTGAGGTGTTTTATGTGTCTATGGTGTTGTCTAACTTAGACTCTTTTTTATCTTTATGATATGCAATAGAGCTAAGTTAGAAAAGCTTTAAAACTGAATTTAAATTCCCCATGTCACCTCTGAAATGGCACTAGCATGAGTAGGCTTTTGAAGATCCTTCTTGGCTACTCTGTATATAGCTTGTAATTATGGCTCTTCATTGTTTCATTCACTACCTTTGAGCACCATGATTAATATCTAAATTGAAATTGCTCTCTGTTTTGTGAATTGGAAAGATCGAGTTGGGTCTGCATTGTGAGCACTTCACCGTGTGTTCGAGACTGCTACCCATATGGGTCGATACTTGAGCGGTGTCATGTATGACCAAAATCGGTGTGTCAAGTCCTTTGACTTCGCCCGGTTGGTAAGCAGTGGCATCACTTTGCTTACAACCACTCGCATACAACTTAAATGTGCCTAAAACTGAAAACTGGCTGCAAAACTCTGAAATTTGGAAAATTCATTCAGTTGGGTCATTGGCTTGTTGTATGAACTTTGCTAAGGGATAGTTTTACTTGCTATACATGAGATTGCTTTGAGATAGATTCTATCTTGCTTGCCATGTCTAGCTGTCTCTAGGAGGTGATACCCTGTCTCTACTCTCACATGATATGCTCTCTAAAATAACTTCTAAAGTGATCTTAAGCTCAACTTGAGTCTTTGTTGGGCATGTAGAGCTTTTCCTATTATCATAGGATCACATCACTTAGAGCATCTATTCATTGTCTTAGCTCTAAGTATGAAGCTTTTGCACTCATTTTGCACTTCATGGCATTTGTAGCCGGATCTTGATTTGTTGATGTTTGATGAGCTACATGTGTCAACAAGGGGGAGAGATGTGCATTTCATTCCATTTTCAGCCATCTACTTCCAAGAGGGAGAAAGAGTGCATCTCTTTGGTTTCATTGGTTTAGAGCTCATTTGGTATCTTGAGTGTGCTTTTGCCCAGGGGGAGCTTTTGCTAGATGTGTTGAGCCTTTGCCTCTTCTAGAGGGTCTAGCTTGCTTTGTTGGCTCCGATAGGTTTCTATTGCTTCTTGAGCATTAGGGGACGTAAGTGGTTTCAATTGGTATATTTTGAGCTCCCCTAGTGTTTAAATTGGAAGTCTGAGCTTTGAGAGCGGTGATTGGTATCTTGGACTTGCTAGCGGTGTTTAGCCCGTTGCTATCTATTCTTGAGGGCTAGCTTTGTTTCGCTTGGTTGCTCTGAGCCGATGCCCATGTGCTTTTGTTTGGCATCAGTAAGTGGCTTTGTCATGAGGTTTTTTTGAAGGATGCTTTTAATTGGTATCATTTTTTGCCTCTCTCTTTTAATTGGTATCGTGTTTGCTTCTCTCAAGTGACCCTGTTTTGGCTTTGGTAGCTTTTTGGTCATTTGGAGAGCTTTACCTTGGGGCTCAAATATGAAATGCACTTGTGTTGACAATGCACTCATCAAGGGGGAGATTGCGAACACATGGTGGATAAGTACCCATGTATGTTCAGCTTTGATGATGAGTGATCGTCCAACACGTGAGTGTTTCAGTTTGAGTGGGTTACCCTAACCTCTGCGAAATCAGAAACATGTGCTTGTCTATCGGCTTGTGGTGTGCAGGTGCTATGCCTAGTGACAGTGGTCAATGGCATGGAGAAGGTCGAGTAGAGGCTTGCCGTGCCGATGGACTGAGAGCGGTGAAGGGCGGAAGCGGGGCTCGGACTGAGGGACCATGGGCGCCGGCGGACTAGCTGTGGTGGCTAGTACTTGGCACCGGCGAGTGCGAGAAGACATGGAGGTAGACCGAGTCGACCAAGTCAAGACGGTGGACGTGTGAGTCGAGCGGAGGCTCAGGGGACTCGGAGTCCGACCTGGCGAAGACAAGGTGGCTCAAGTCGAGTGGTTTGGTGGTTTGGGCCTCAAAACAATCTGAGGACGGTTTCCGAGTTTGGGCCTTAAAACTTGGGGTTTGGTAGTTGAGCCCAAAGCTACCGGTGGCGGGTTTCCTGGGTTTGGGCCTCAAAACCTAGGCGGAGCTTCCGAGGAAGCGGGGATGGCACGTGGCAGAATCTTGGAGGTTGCGTCGAGGCGACGGCAACTCCCGGCAGGAAGTGGGTCCGTCCATTCAAAATGCGGGAGATATTTTCCGGAGCTTGGACTGCAATGCTTAGGCTAGGTAGTTCACTCAATGTATCTAGTGGAGTCTTTGGGAAATAGCCAAAGCCTGATAAGTAGGGGGTCAAGGGGTATCCCTCATCCTAACTCTTGAACCCTAATCACTTGCCCCCCTCTATTTCTAGTTCATGAGATCCCTAGGTTGTTTCTACCAACCTTTGTAAGAACTTGGATTTGTTGCGAGGAATCGGAGGCCGTAACCTCCGTAAGCCATGGTGGCTTCGATTTCTTGATCGTGTACCCGTTTTTGCTTGTGTTCTTCGCATTTTTCTTTTGCTTCCTCTTTTTCCCGAGATGATTTCTCTTTGTAGGGAGTAGCTCTTGCAAATCCGTTTGAACCAATTTGTTCCTGATCGTGAGGAGCATCTTTGCACCGAAGGAATTCCCCTCAAACCTCACAAATGCGTAGATCAGGCGATTTCTTTGCGGTGTTCTTTGTTCTTGCCCCTTTTCCCCCAAATCCTCGTTTCCCTTCAATCCTCACCAAATTGAGCAATGATTTCTTCGGGATAGCTCCTCCATAGAACTAGAAACATGCCTACCAAGTTGGGTTGCTAGTGGAGAATTTTTGGTTAGGATTTGGGAAGTTTTGGCGAAGAGAAAATCGCTTTTCGAGGTTTCTGCGTTTCTGTCGGGGGCGTCGGACGCTCCGAAGGTTTTGCGTCGGACGCTGGTACGTGCTAACGTCAGCGTCCGTCACTCGGCTTGTCTGCGTCCTTCGGTTTTGGCGTCAGACGCTCTTCAGAGCCCGTCGCGTGGTGTGCGCTGTTCTGTTCTATTTTGCTCTCGGGTAGGCCGATGGACGCTCCTCCAAGCGTCCGTCGCCAAGCGTCCGTCGCCTCAGCACTTCTTCAGTTTCTGTTAGGCTCTCTGGATGGCCGACGGATGCTCGCCTAAGCGTCGGTCGCCAGCGTCCGACGCCCTGCCCTGGAGCGTCCGTCGCGCTGTCTTCCAGCGTCCATCGCCCTGCTGTCCAGCGTCTAACGCCTGTCTTTTGGGTTGTTTTGCTTGGGGTTCTTGCGTCTTTCTCATAGGGGCTGAGAACTAATTCTTGGGGGTTTCCGGTGAGTTTTCCTCCACTGCCGGTGAGCTTTCATTTGTTCGTTTTCGTGTTCGTTGAGTACCCAGCAACTGGGTTTAGTTTTTGGGAAGAGTGGCCCGAATATTTCGAGACAAATTTGTGGCTCCCATTCACCCCCCTCTGGTCGCCGTTCTCGGTCCTTCACCCCCGCAACTGTAGCACCAACAGTTATAATTTCCTCGATCAGCGCACAAATTAACGCGATATCCTTCCATATTCCTATTCAGTCAGAAAAGAAAACTAAAAAACGCCCTTTAACCTAGGCCTATAAAGACCACCGTCTGTCCTCTCTTTCACCTTGAGCTCACACTTTCACCTTCATCTCAACGTCATCCTTAAAGAGCACTATTCCAGCGGCGGTTCTTCTTCTTTCACCAGGAGTCACGACCTTTGCAAGAACTCTGCTTCAATGGCGATCAATTTCACGGCTTCCGCGGTAATTTCCCTTCTTTCTTTGCTGTATATACCGCAATTTTTATCCTTCTGCATCGCTTTACAATCCCTTGTCCCTTCCCTTTTTTACTTTCTAGATCTAGGAAATGCGCGACAAAATAGTGATCCCTACTGATCAAGAACATCTCTACTACTTAGGCCCAATGGGGAATGCCGATCCAACCAATCTCATCAATGCAGAAACCAATCGCATCCCTTTCAGATCCGAGCATTTCGATCTAGGGTTATGGACAGACACCTTTCTCTCTTGGCCCAAACCTACCAAAGGTTGGAAGAATTGGTATCTCAGGATAGCTAGGTCACAACAACTCTATTGGTCAGAGCGCAACATTGACCAATGCATCAGACTGTCCATTGGTGATATGGCCAAGAACGAGAACATGATGATTGCGACTTCTTATTTCTGGTCCGATACAATGAACGTCTTTCTATTCAGACATGGACCAGCCACCCCTACACTTGCCGATGTACATATGCTCACCGGCCTCGACGTCTCTTCTGCCGATCTTGCTACCCTCTTCTGTAGGAAGTCCGAGCATCGGGTAAGCACTCGTAACATCGGTGGTTGGACTGGATATATTCAAGAGTATCAGAAGACCGGATCGGTAGGACCAAGGGAGCATGCCACCTTCCTTAACATGTGGTTGGAGAAGTTTGTTTTCTACGGCAGAACAGTCAGGCCTACCAACATGTATCTTCCCGCAGCAGAGCTTCTGGCCGGTGGAGGATTTCCCCTTGGCCGATACCTCCTTGGCTCAGTTTATCGCCTTCTATATCAAGTATCGGAAAAATTGCTGCTAGGCGAACCCATCGGCAACCTTGGAGGTCCTTGGTGGTTCATCAACTTGTGGTTGAACGCCCATATGCACAAATGTCTCTAATTTGATCTGTTGAACCAACAGTTCCCAAGAGACATATCTAAAGACTATGTCTTTGACGATGATCAATCGGCAACCCGTTCCCCACTCAATTTTGGGGAAGCCATGATAGTGCTACCAAGAACCGATGCCAATGTTGATCAATTCGGCATGTTCTTTCAGAGGCTCTACTACGGAATCCCTGCTGCAGAACGAGTCTGGTGACCTTATGTTGATGAAGACAACCGATTCCCACTCTCCTTCAACCTCACCGATGGGAATATACCACAAAACGAAGCAATCATGAAAGCCACCCTCATTCCCGAGCTATTCCGGTTAACTTCTTCGGGACCGAGAAGAACTCTCATCCATCATACGAGTTCTATTATCCATCGGCAGCGGCCAGACAGCTAGCATTCGGTCAATTGCCGATCAAACTTAGTTACGTCAACGTGATAAAACCAAGAGAGGTCATCTCCAGTGCTATGGATTGGAACAAAATTGTCACCCTCTCCCCTCATGCCGATGTAACTAACATCGACTTATCTTCCTGGGTGCCGACATCCTTCATTACCGAATCATACAAGTCCTGGTGGCAAGAGTGGAAGGACCAACTATTTGCTCCATCATCACACTACTATCGGCACTTGATTGATGTTGATCATATCATACCCGATGACGTGGTAAGCTTATTTCCGATTACTACTTCGTTAACTTTTCAAATGTATCGGTAACTAACCCTCTGTCAACAAGTTAATGATTTGATTCCAAAAAAGAGCAAGAGCGGCAAACACTTCAACTTGCGACCGATGAACCCTACATCGACAATCGGCAGTAAGGCCCCTTCATTGTCTTCCCTTATGCATCACAAGGCAGTTCCCAAGGTTACCATCAGAACTCGGCCATTACCAACCGATGATGCTACCACCGCTACCGCCGTTTTAGCACAAGCCTTCACGATAACAAGTCTTCGTTTATCTGTATCGATCATAACATGTTTAATCGACAATTCTTACTCACTTTGCACCAAATTCTCTTCTGCAGCAGACAAGTTCATCGACAGCCATCCCAAGTGTACAAACCTCTATGGCTCAACCTGCCGATGCCCCCCCAAGTGCAAGGGTCAAAACGCCAAGGCTCTTCAAGTGCTACTCCCCGACCAAAACGTAAGAAGCCATCAGCTGCAGCTGCATCACCTCAAGCTCATGCTGATACATCAACACCGGAGCCAGTATCGACACCTATCCCTGAGCAGCCACAGGCTGAGATTCCTGACCGAGGGACAACACCGTCGCCGCAAGAGATGGCCGCAACAACGGAAACAGCACCGGCATCAGCACCAGTATCAGTATCAGATGAAACCCCCAACCAAGGAACGGTCCCTTCGCCACAAGGGTTAGCTACAACAGTGGAAGCAGCATCGGCCTCAACACCAGCACCAGCACCAACCGCCGCGTCAGCTACGTCAAGCCGATCCTCAAGATATGGTCGCATCAGCTACGTCAAGCCAAAGGCGAGAAATCGCTCTAAAGCAGGTAAACTGGGAACATTCATCATAACTCCGCAATATATAAGCTTCTAACTAACAAATTTCAATTCTTATCCTTTCAGGCCCAAGACTGTCCCAACATCTTATTCTCCTTTGTTGTTAATCTCCCAGATGAGGACGAAGACGGAGAGAGCTTTATTCATGTTTCAATCGTTCTATCGGCAGGAGCGAAATCCAAACTTGAAGCACTGTTGCTCCTACTGCAACAAAACACGTCTCAACTAATCCAAGATTCAAGTGCGGTAAGGATAGCTTTCAGAGAAGTTCAAGACCAATTGCCTGCCGATGTTGAAGAACTACTCTTCCAAGCGGCATTTCTCGAGAGTCGGCAACTACAATATCAAAGAGCTTCGCGACGCATTGCTGATAGAGCTGCTCAAGCAAAATTCGAAGAGGAGATACTCAAATTCAAGCAAGCTGTGGACGAAAAAAACCAAGACATCGGCCGTCTGGAATCTTCTGGTAGCGTGCTCGAACAAGAGATCATGCGTCTATCGGTACGAAAAGAAGAGCTGCTAGTTGAGCTGAAGAAAGTTGACGAAGCTCTAAGCACAGCCAGCAAAAAGAAGGCTCAACTCCCTGCTGCCACCAAAGCTTTACAACAAGAGAGAGATGTCAATGCCCGTGAAGCCCTTCTGTTGAGGAGAAAGCTCAAGCCAATCGAGGGTTCTGCCGATGATGACACCAGGGAAATAGAAGAAGAAGATCAAATTCGCCTTCGCGCGATTTCATCTATTCAAACCCTGTTGTAATTTGTTGTACCGATAACCATGATCTTGACGACTGTTCTTGTAATATAACGTTTCATTTGCCGATGTTTCGTATAATGACTTTATCATCGGTACTTACATTTGTATTACTTCATGCATCTATCCAGATACTAGGATAATATTTTTTTCAAATATTTACCATTGATTGCTCTGAAAAATGCAACTCCTTTGAGAGTCTCCAAAATATAAGTGATGCTAGGAACATACTGATTTATTCGAAAAGGACCTCCCCAATTAGGAGACCACTTCCCAAACTTCAAACTTTTGGTTCCAATCGGTAAAATCAATTTCCACACCAAATCACCATCGGTAAACTCTTTCACCTTTACCTTCTAGTTATACCATCTGGCAACCCTTTTCTTGTTCTCTTTGATACTGATTAGAGCTCTTAGCCGATGACCCACTAGGTCTTCTAACTCATCCTTCATAAGGATATCATACTCATCGGCCGCTAACTGGTCTTGGGAAAACAATCGTCTAGAACCAGTTTTAATTTCCCAAGGTAGGACAACATCATGCCCGTATACTAATTGATATGGCAAAACCTTAGTAGCACCATGACATGCCATCCGATACGACCACAAAGCTTCATTCAATACTATATGCCACCTCCTAGGGTTCTCTTCAACCTTGCGCTTGATAAGCTTAATTACTCCCTTATTAGTTGCTTCAGCCTGACCATTAGCTTGAGCATAATAAGGAGAAGAATTCAACACTTTCAACCCCATACCGATAGCAAATTCATCAAACTCCCCCGACGTAAACATGGTCCCTTGATCAGTCGTAATAGTCTGAGGAATTCTGAATCGGTAAACAATATGCTCGTTCACAAAATCTATCATGTTTGCCGATGTCACATTCTTCAAAGGAATAGCTTCAACCCACTTCATGAAATAATCAGTGGCAACGAGTATAAATTTATGCCCCTTGCTCGATGGTGGGTAAATTTGACCGATGAGATCAATGGCCCATCCTCTAAACGGCCAAGGCTTGATTATAGGATTCATTGCCGACGCAGGGCCCTCTGAACATTACCGAACTTCTGACAATCTTGACACCCTTTGAGGTACTCAAAACAATCCTCAAGAATGTTGGCCAATAATATCCATTTCGCCTAATCATCCACTTCATCTTGAATGCCGATTGGTGCGCTCCACATACTCCCTCATGAATTTCACCCATCAACTTCTTTGATTCCTCCCCATTGAGGCATCTGAGAAAAACTCCATCAATTGTATGATAATACAATTCATCATCAAGGAGCACATACTTGGTAGCCTGAAACCTCAACCGTCATTCAACTTTCCTAGATGGATCTCTTAAGTAATCGGCAATTTCTTTTCTCCAGTCATCAGCAACTATTACCGATGTCATTACTTCTTGAATCAGCTGATACCCCGAAGCATGTTGCGCCAATTGATTAGCTTCTTCATTATGCAACCTAGGAATGTGTTCAAGACGATATTCTTTGAATTCCTTTAACAATTGTAAACACTTTCCATGATACTCAATTAAAATATCAATTCGGCACTCATATGTACCAATCAACTGATTGATCACTAACATAGAATCGCCAAACACTTCAACGGCATCGACACGCAAATCCCTGAGCAACTCCAACCCCTTCAGCAACGCCTGGTACTCAGCCTGATTATTTGTCGAAGTAGCAACAATCGGCAATGAGATTTCATATTTTTTTCCCTCGGGGCGAAATCAAGATGACGCCGATACCTGCTCCCTCCTTACATGTGGAACCATCAAAGAACAAAGTCCAAGGAGCAATCTCTACTGAATTTAGCGTACCGCAATGTTGAGTAACAAAATCAGCCATCACCTGCCCTTTAACTACCTTAGTTGATTCATACCTCAGATCAAATTCAGACAGCGCCAAAATCCACTTGCCGATTCTTCCGCTCAATATCGGTATTGACAGCATATACTTGACCACATCATCCTTGCATATGACAGTACACTCGGCTGATAGCAAATAATGCCTTAACTTGGTACAAGAGAAGTATAGACATAAACATAATTTCTCAATGGCCGAATACCTGGTTTCAACATCCACCAACCTTCTACTCAAATAATAAATCACACGTTCTTTCCCTTCAAATTCTTGAATCAAGGCTGACCCGATAACACCGTTATCGGCAGACAAATACAATCTGAAGGGTTTCCCATGTCGAGGTGGAATCAAAACCGGAGGATTCACCAGATATTTCTTAATTTCTTCCAAAGCCAGTTGCTGCTCTTCTCTCCACACAAATTCCTGACCAACCTTTAGATTTAGCAAGGGGCTAAAAGACTTAATCTTCCCAGACAAGTTAGATATAAATCTTCTAATAAAATTAATCTTGCCGGTCAAAGATTGCAACTCAGTCTTATTCGTAGGAGCAATCACTTTGTTAATTGCATCAATGGATTTTCTACCGATCTCTATGCCCCTTTGATGCACCATGAACCCCAAGAACTGACCTGCCAATACGGCAAACACGCACTTATTTGGATTTATCTTTAGCCTATGCTCCCTTGTGCACTCCAGAATCTTCCGCAAATCAGCAAGATGCTTTTTGAAGTCTCCGGACTTAACCACCACATCGTCGATATCGATTTCGACCAACGTACCGATGTACTTATGCAAAATAAAATTCATTGCTCTTTGATAAGTAGCACCGGCGTTCTTCAACCCAAAAGTCATTACGATCCACTCAAACAAACCGACGTGACCTGGACACCTAAAGCAGTTTTGGATATATCTTCTTTAGCCATCAATATTTGATTATATCCAGCATTACCATCCATAAAACTGATAATTTTATGCCCATCAGAAGCATCAACTAGTAGATCGGCAACATGCATTGGATAGCCGTCCATTGGCATAGCTTTATTGAGATTCCTGAAATCAATACAAACACAAAGTTTTCCATTCTTCTTATATACAGGAACCACATTAGAAATCCATTCGGCATATCGGCATTGCCGAATAAATCCCGCTTCGATTAACTTCGTAATCTCAACTTTAATATCGGGTAGTATAGTAGGGTTACATCGGCGCGTTGGTTGCCGATGTGGTTGAAAACCCAACTTAATAGGTAACCGATGTTCAACTGTCGATCGGTCCAGACCAGGCATCTCTGTATAATCCCAAGCAAAACAATCTTTATATTCCTTTAACAAATCACTCAACTGTTGCTTACATTGGGAATCTAACTTAGCACTAATAAAAGTTGGCCTAGGCTTACTACCATCGCCGATGTCTATTTCTAGCAAATCATCGGCTGACGTGAACCCCTGTCCAAGTTTTCCATCATCGGCGAACTGATTCATTAAACCTCTTCTTCATAACCGACTGCTTGGATCGGTGTAATCTGGTAATCGGCCACCTTGAGGCATTCTGTATCCCAAGCTTCACCAGATATGCACTTGGTCTGCTCATAGGTCTCCGATTCTACCGATGCAACAATTGACGGGACTTCACTGCGGACGACTTCAATTCTGTCTCCAACCCATTGCACAAGGCTTTGGTGCATCGTGGAAGGGATGCAACTGTTGGCGTGAATCCAATCCCTTCCCAGAAGCAAATTGTAGGTCCCTTTGCCGCTGATCACAAAAAACGTCATCGACAAAGTTTTACTGTCGATAGTCAATTCGACACATACGGCTCCCATAGCTGGTGACACATTGCCTTCAAAATCTTTCAGCTTCAAGTCCGTATTGACTAAGTCTTGGTCACCTTTCCCAAGCTTCTTGAACATGACATACGACATTATATTAATCGACGCTCCACCATCGACTAACATCTTTGACACCGGTTGCCCATCGACTTTGCCCTTGACAAACAAGGCTCTCAGATGCTGCCTTTCATCATCGGCAGGCTTTTCAAAGATAGCACCCATCGAATCTAGCACTAACTGAGCCATATTAGCATCTTCTTCCTCAGCATCAATAGGTGCCATAAATTCCATCGGCAACATAACAACCATGTTGACTTCTGTCGATGGACTCCTTTCCTGGCGTTCTGGCCTCCACTCCCAAACTGGGGGTTCTCCCTTCGAAGAGCTATGACCCAGATCACTCTGGTGTTCACGCTAGACTCTCCTTCTTTGAGTTTTTGTCAGGCCTTTGGGACACCATTGAGGAAGCTTAGTCTTCCAAACAGGTTGGTACTGTTTCTCACTGTGTCGGCTTGTGCTACCCCTTATGTTTGGATCTCTAGAGAATATTTCTTCATCGGGCACCCTTGCATTAGCCCCCTCTTCGATCTCCTCTTGATGGATACGCTTGCCAAGACTGTCATGTACATTGAGTTTGCCCCCCAGCCGATCATGTACTGAATCTTTTCCTCTGATCGGCCTAGCATAGCTTGATCCTTGGCCTTCAAAGTGAGACTTCTTCTCTGACCGATCAGTAGGATAATACTCGTTGCATTCAGGACAATTATCGGCAGTGGGAAACTTGATGCCTTCTTCCCAACAATGGACAAAGAAGGGGCATTTCCAATGATCTTTATGTCGATACCACTCTTGGCGTCTCTCTTCTTCCTGTTGCCGATGTTGCTCTTCTCGCGAACGCTCATATTCCTGTTGTGGCCTCCTGTGCGTGATTACAACGCCATATGACGCACGTCTCTGAGGCCTCCTGGAGCTGCTGCTATCATCGGAAACTCTTTTACCTTCTCTTTCATCGGCAAGCTTCTTTCCCTTTACATCCTGCATAGCTATTTGATGTTCAGGATCCACCGATGAATTTCTCTTGGCTACTTCCAATATCAGTACTTTGACTTTTCCACTAGTTTCCACCATATTATTTGGAAACGGATGCTGATCAATTTTCATCGGCCTCTGAGCTCTAGAATTTTCAAACTTGATTCGCCCAGATTCGATTTTTGACTGCAACTGCTGCCTGAAGACTTTGCAATCATTGGTACTATGTGAGGTTGCGTCATGCCACTTACAGTACCTCATCCATCTAAGTTCTTCAGCCGATGGGATCACTTGATTAGGCGCCAGTTTAATCCGCCCTTCTTGAAGCAACAGATCAAATATCCTATCGGCTTTAGTAATATCAGAAGTGAATCTTTCAACCTCCTTTTGACCAAACGGATAGGATATCGGATTTTTATCTTTTACCCACTCAACAACACCGATATCCATCCCTTCATCTGACTCAGAATCTTCCTCTTGTTCAATGAAGGACACCTTCTTATTCCAAGTCTTTCTAGGCTTGAAGGTTTTAACTTCTTGATCGGCAACTCTCTGCATGAGATGGCTCAGGCTTTCGAACTCTTGAGATGCATACTTATCCTTGATGTGCGGCAGTAATCCCTGAAAAGCCAAATCTGCCAATTGCCGATCATCTAGCACTAAGCTGTAGTATTTATTCTTCATGTCCCGAAGCCTTTGGACGAAGCTTTCTACCGATTCATCATTGCGCTTCTTTAGTTTGACCAAATTGGCGAGCCTCTTCTCATGAATGCCACAGAAGAAGTACTTGTGAAACTGCTTCTCCAGATCGGCCCAAGTAATTATAGAATTTGGAGGAAGCGAGATAAACCATGTAAACGCCGATCCAGACAAAGACGACGAGAACAATCTCACCCTTAGCTCATCTCTGCTAGCTGCCTCTCCACATTGGATAATGAAGCGGTTGATGTGCTCCATTGTCGATGTATCATCTTGGCCAGAAAACTTTGTGAAATCCAGCACCTTGTACCGATTTGGGAGAGGGATCAAGTCATATGCCTGAGGGTACGACGTTCGATAAGAGTACGTATTGACCTTAGGCTTGATACCGAACTACTCTTTCATCACTTCGGCTATTTTATCGACCCAGTACGGATCTTGATCCTGCCGATGGATCGGCTGAATATTAACCGGCTGGGCCAGCAGATACATTCCTTCTGGCCTTTGCGGCAGACAAGTTGATCCAATTGGTATAGGCGCAGCACCACCTTGCTAAATATTAGGTACCGGTTGATTTGCCGATGTATAACCTTGGACACCTACTGGGGCATATTGCGGCATGATATTCATCGATCGATATACCGATGTCTCATTCCGAGAGTTTGCCGGGTAATGGTAATGTTGTGCTCCCGCTACTTGGTATCCAGGTTGTACTACCTGTTGTTGAACTGGTCTGGTCCATACAGGATTATAAGTCATTGGCATGTGACTTGCCGATAATTGATAACTACTCGGCGCCTGCTGCTCCTGCACTTTGGAATAATCAACCAATTGACCTCCTTGGTGAACTGACGTCCCAACCTGAGGATTTGCCATTATTATGGGACGATTCATCACTGCCAAGTCTTGTTGCATCGGCAAAGAATTTGACGATTGTTGCCCATAAGGCACTTTAGGTATCGCCATCTGAAGATCTCCTGACGGCAACTGTGCATTTGGAGAAGACGTAGCGTAATGTACTATCGGACTCATCGGCTGTGCTGATATTGTCGACTCCATAGAGGCTTTTCCGGTTGCACTATTGCCTTGGATCAGTTTAGCATCGACAGATGAATCCGGAGGCATGTCGTATCCCCACCAGCTAGCGGGAGTTGGCTGACTCTAGACTATATATCCTGATATTGCCGATGCTACCATATCGGTGTTCAACTGAACGACGCTTGCAGGGCTTGATCTCGGTGGTGTAGCTTCATCGGTAGAAGGATTCACAGGTTGGAATGCTGGAGCCGCCGATGAAGTCGTGGAAGATGCCGATCCAGGTTGATGATACCTAGGTGGTTGTCCTTCTTTGAAAGATTGCATGATAGCATTGTATACAATATTGGACAACACATTGGAATGGCTAATGAGCGCCTGACTTAACACAGAATTAACCATCTCTTGCAACTTACCAGGATTGGCATCAAAAGTGACCTACAGAGGCAACGATGGATCTTGCTTCTGGACTGTATCGCCGCTCCTGTTTAGGCTGAAGGATTTCAAATATAGCTGCTTGTACTCCATAGCCTGCTTTATAGCTTGCTTCTGATCATCTTTCAGATCTGCTTCAGAGACTTCAATGACATTCCTTGGATCAACGTCAGTAGAACCACCCATGATCTTGATCAAGAGATTGTATCTGGGGTCCCACTGGGTGTGCCAAAAGAGGTGTTGACACAAAAAGCGTCGGATCTGCGAACACCTCGGGCTTATACCCGAACTCGATATCCAAAGGTGTGCCAGTCGATTTGACCAGTTAATCGACAAGGACGATAACTAGAACAAGATTGAACGAGACGACAGCGATACGCTCGGACGTCAAAGCTCAACTTGATCAAACGCGGAACATGCGAAGGCGACAGAGGTCATGTAGATGCAGCCTGTCGAGACGTCATAAGAACTCGTAGGTAAACTAGAACTAATGCGATTAAAAGTAGATGCTGGAAAAGTAGATAAAAGTAATAGGTTTTGTATTTGATTGATTGATTCTTTCTACACCACCCCTGGGTACCTAAACAAAACTCCTATTTTTAAGGAAATAAAATGACTCAATTAAGAGTCGGACTCAATCTAAAACAATAATACTAGCATAAAATCGCTAGTTTCCTTATCCGTTTTCCTTACGATGAAACTTTCCATCGGCAGACTCTTCCGATCCGCAATCTCCTTCTATTACCATTGGCAACTTCCTGCTGACGTCAGCCACATCAACCTGTATCCATCGGCAATATTCCCGATTGGCAATGTTCTCCTGTTTTCATCAGCAACACCCTTCTGATCAGCCAATACCTTCTTTTGTTTCCTCAATCTCCTGTCTTCATCGGCAATCCGATTGGTGGGATTCTGATGCCGATAAGGAAAAGCAACCATCTTTCTACTGATCGGTGTAACTACCCTTTCACCTATTAGCGTATCCAGTTCATATTAACACGTATAGAAAACAGTGTCAACAAGTGCTGACGCCGGAAGCCCAGTTTTTGGTGTCAACACATTTTGGCACACCCGGTGGGACCACAATCGCCAGACATGGACAAAGGCAAAACCAAACTCTCACATCCAACCCAAGACGAGGGGCCGAGGACCTTCGGTCCAGACTCCTTGGTGACCGAGGAATAGTTTGAAGAAATCCTGTGAAGGATGGAAAGACAAAGAACCCTGCTCAGCTTGAACAGGATAGTCGATCCTCCCGCCGTCGACTGTTTGCCTGCTGCTCAAGCAAGGTGGGTGCGTCAAGATAAGGAGGGAACCGACATGTCATCAAAGATGGTGTTCACGGTTGGCCCAATACTCAGTCTCGGCCAGGCCAGCTTGACGAGCACCAAACGTCTCAGAAACCCGGAGTGCTGACCAAAACCAGAAGAGAAGATTCCCGATCGGCGACGTAGTCTCTGCAGCAACCGTCGACCCTGCTCATCGGGATTTGGAAGATTATACCCAGGATTGCCTTTCAGGTCAAAGGTTGCAAGGAGATCTCCTCGCTCTCAATGTGGTGCACCAACAGCTGATCCGAGTAGTCAGTTTAAAGGGGAGTGAAGCAGCGCATGCCTCGATCGATGACGACGAGGGTAATTTAGGCAAAGGGTTTACGTCGGCTGGCGAATTGGAAATAGTCGATATTGGAGGCGGCGATAGGCCCAAGCCCACGTACATCAGTGTGAAATTATAACCCAAGGTCAGAGAAAGCTTGATAGCCCTTCTAAGGGAGTACAAGGATTGTTTTGCTTGGATATACTACGAGATGCCTGGTCTAGATCGAAAGCTAGTCGAGCACCGCCTGCCAATCAAAGAGGGATATCGACCAGTCAAGCAGCAACCCAAGAGGATCAAGGCTAGCATTATGGCCGATGTGAAGGCCGGGATCACTCGCCTTTACGAGGCAAAGTTCATTCGACAAAGCAGGCATGCCAAATGGATCGCCAACATGGTCCCTGTATACAAGAAGAATGGAAAGATGAGGGTCTGCATCGACTTCTGGGACCTCAACAAAGCTACCCCGATGGACGGATATTCGATGCCAGTGGCCGATATGCTGGTTGACGCGGCAGCAGGCCACAAAGTGATCAGTTTCATGGACGGTAACACCGGATACAACCAAATCTTCATGGTTGAGAAGGATGTGCACAAAACTGCATTTAGATGCCCTGGCGCATTGGGGCTATACGAATGGGTAGTTATGACCTTCGGGTTAAAAAATGCCGGCGCAACTTATCAGAGAGTGATGAACTACATCTTTCATAAGTTGATCAGTAAAATAGTAGAAGTCTACATCGACGACGTAGTGGTGAAATCCAAGGGATACCGAGAGCACCTTGAAGATCTTAGAGACACTTTGGAATGTGCAAAGAAACATGGTTTGACGATGAACCCTCACAAGTGTGCTTTCAGAGTGACGGCTGGACAATTTTTGGGTTTCATGGTGCATGAGAAAGGGATGGAGGTTGGACAGAAGAGCTTCAATGCAATCGACAAAGACGGGCCACCAACTACAAAGACTGAGCTACAGTCCTTGATCGGCAAGATCAATTTTATCAGACGATTCATATCGAATCTATCGACTAAAATCCTGTCGTTCTCAGTTCTGTTAAAGCTAAAGAACTAGCAAGAGTTCAGATGGGGCAACGAACAGCAGAAGGCGTTCGAGGAAATCAAGGAATATTTGAAATCTCCGCCGGTGCTGGTCCCTCCCCAAAGCGGAAGACCCTTCAAGCTATACGTGACGGTCGATGACCACACTATTGGGTCGGCTTTGGTGCAAGAATTCGAAGGAAAAGAGAGAGTAGTGTTCTACTTGAGTAGGAGATTGCTCAATCCCGAGACAAGGTATTCCCCCACAGAGAAGTTGTGTCTGTGCTTATACTTTTCCTACACCAAGCTGCGTCATTATCTGCTGTCATCCGAATGCACGGTGGTGTCAAAGTTTGACGTTACCAAGCACATGTTGTCTATGCCTATTCTAAACGGAAGAATTGGCAAGTGGATCCTTGCGCTGTCAGAGTTCGACCTGAGGTACGAGTTGGCCAAGGCGGTTAAGGGTCAAGTAATGGCCGACTTCATCACCCATCATCATGAGAAGGGAATCTGGTTGGTAGACGTGACCCCGTGGGCACTGTTCTTCAACGGATCTACCTGCAAACAAGGAGGAGGTATCGACGTCGTCCTGGTGCCGCCTCGGGGGGCAAGCCTAGAGTATGCTTTTCCGATCAGGCCGGCGACTACCAACAACCAGGCTGAATATGAGGCTCTTCTTAAGGGATTACAATTTCTACAAGAGGTGGGGGCCGAAGCCATTGAGGTTTTTGGAGATTCTCAATTGGTAATTAATCAACTGCTCGGCCTATATGAGTGCAAAGATGAAATACTGAAAAATATCACGAGGATTGCCGAGAACTAGTTGAGTTGTTCCACTCAATCAGTCTCAGGCACATTCCTAGGGACCAGAATCGAGAAGCCAACAGATTGCCTCAGAGTGCCTCTGGATATCGGCAGACCATGGAGGTTTTAGTTGACGATCCGGTGGTCAGTCATGATTGGAGGACAAGTGTCGTTGAATACCTGAGGAATCCTTCGCAACACGTCTCTAGAAAGCTAAGGTATCGGGCTACCAAGTTTGTCATTCTCAATGACCAGCTGCATCACAGGACGGTCGTGGGTGTGCTACTCAAGTGCCTTAACAAGGAAGAAGCCAGGTTGTTAATGGGGGAGATCCACGAAGGCATCTGCGGTGCACACCAGTCTGCACAAAAAATGAAATGGATGATCAAGAGGGCAGGATATTTCTGGCCAACCATAATGGAAGATTGCTTCAGATATTGTAAAGGTTGCCAGGAGTGCCAGAAATTTGGTAAGGTTCAGAAATCCCCGGCATCGGCTATGAATCCCATCGTTAAGCCGTGGCCATTCAGGGGATGGGGGATAGAATTGACTGGTCAAGTGTTCCCATCATCTAGGGGCATAAGTTTGTGTTGGTGGCGACGGATTATTTCACCAAGTGGGTTGATGCCATTCCTCTAAAAGAAGCGTCGTCAGCCAACATAATCGAGTTTGTTAAGGAACACATCGTTTATAGGTTTGGTGTCCCTCAGACCATCACCACCAATCAAGGGACGATGTTCATGTCTAAAGAATTCAGTGACTTCATGACCGAGACGGGTTTCAAAGTGATCAACTCATCCCCGTATTATGCTGAGGCCAACGGGCAAGCAGAAGCGTCTAACCAGATATTAATCAAGATAATCCAGAAGAAGATCATGGAGTATCCTAAGCGATGGCATCTGATCCTTGTGGAAACTCGGTAGTCTTACAGGATGGCTTGTCATGGGTCAACCAAATGTTCAACGTATGAGCTGGTCTTCGGGCAGGAGGTTGTACTGCCATGGTAATTGAGTGTTGGGTCTCGGAGAATCACGCAACAGGACAATTTGGAGGCTGACAATTATAAGAACCTCATGATGGACAACCTTGACGATCTAAGCCTGCATTTATTGAGGGCCTTGGAGAACATTGAGGCCAATAAACTCAGGGTCGCTAAATACTATGATCAGAAAGTCAGGGAGAAAAGGTTCAATTAGGGAGACTTCGTTTGGAAAGTCATTTTGCCCATCGGAACTAAGGATAGCAAATACGGCAAATGGTCACCAAACTGGGAAGGTCCTTATCAGATTACGAGGGACGCTCCGAGTAATGCTTACTTCTACGAAACTCTGGCGGGAGAAGAGTACTCCAAAGCACTAAATGGGAAATACTTCAAGAAGTACTACCCTAGCGTATGGGTCGACACACTATAGTCGATTGGAACGGATAGCCGATGCGATACATATTGTCGTCAGCATAAAAATAGTTGGCATGACTGTATTTAGAGCCATCAATAGCCGATACAATGAGTATCGCCTCTAGAACAAAAATATATAATCAAAGAGAGAAGAAAAAGAAGGATGATGGGGGTATTGACAAGGCAGAAAGATCTGACGAAGCAGAGGTGCACGCATTGAAAAGTAGAGCTGAAGTTCGAAGATCCTTATTAATAATATGACTACTACAATCTAATCGCTGAGGAACAATTCACCAATAATTTCCTCGGCACGGATGACTCCGACTATCACTTCGCCATGCTCCCGGAAGGCGTTCTGAAGGTTTTCATAGTCTTTGGGGCCGTCATTTCTTGGAAACCTAGGCTCTATATCCTGGAGATTGATGTCGGAGGTGGCCTCGGCACCAGAGAGGGCCACAATGGCGCCACGACGGACACCATGAAGGGCCACCTCCTGAGCTCGGGTGCGGACGTCTTGGAGACGATGTCCCAAGGCCCCACCCCTGGCGTTGAGTGCATCAGCAGCGATGGTGGCAACTTGGTGCAACTCCTCCAACTATGTTGTTAGCACTGCAGAGACCAAGAATGGGTGAGAATAAGAGAGGAACGAGAGATATATGGAATGGATAACCACGGAAGGTTTTCTTACTTGCCACCGTAATATCGGCTGCGGATAGCCGATTTCTTGCCTCGACAAGTTCATCCCCGGCGACATTCAGGGCTACTTGCTGCGCATCGATTACAGATCTAAGGCGGTTCTCCTCTTCTGTCGCCCCAAAAGAAGTCTGCTAGTCTCCCTAATGTGGTAGTGCTCCTCCTCCATAGTGGAATCGCTAGAAACGGAGACGGTGGAGCTCCGGAAGAGCTGGCCCTCATAGGAGGATGTTGGGGATATTACCTCGGCATATCCCCAGGGACCTTATGGGCCTGCTGACCAGGAGACGGCCCATCCCATGAGGCCTTGCGGCACGCGACCAGCCCATCGTGCTCGCCAAGGACTCCGAATAAGCCTTGCTCGCCAAGAAGGATCCTGGTAGATAGACTCGGATCCCTTACCTAAAGGGACCAATCGTAATCTGTTAGGATGTGGAAACTGTAACCCTGCTCCCCGGCTATATAAGGCGAGCAGGGATCCCTCCAAAACAAGCTCACATACGATCCCCTAGATCTCGTCTATGGGTCTTGTAACCTAATACTCACATCAATTCAGCCACCAAAACACAGGACGTAGGGTATTACGGCGATTTGCCGGCCCGAACCTGTCTAAATCGCCGTGTCTACGCTCTCTGTGTTACACCTAAAAGTCGTCACCACACCTCCGCCTACAATCTACTACCATTGGGTACCCCCTAGGTAGACTGCGATGCATATTTCGTTGACAGTTGGCGCGCCAGGTAGGGGGTGTGTGCATCGACTTCATGGCTCGTCAAGCGGTTACTTTCCCGGATTCGATGGTCCTCCCGACGACTGGCACCGTGCTCCAGATCGGATCCATGTCCTGGACCGTCGGATCTACTCCAAGCGGGGCAGACGCGCTGCCGCCCGCACGTCGTCCCGTCACACCAGCTTACCACCCACGGGAGAAGATCAGCATCGATGACTTAGTCGACGCCATCGACCGCTCCAGCGCCGGCATCACCGAGTCCATCAGCCTCGTTCAGGCGGCGCAACGCCGACTCCCCAGCCATCACGGCCGCCGACCATGCAATCATCGAACCACAGCGAAGGCGACGACTGTAACGACCAGGGGCACCCACCTTCCTTCGACGACACCTCACAGACTCAACAATCAAGCGACGCTTTTCCAACGCCAGATGCTCCGATCGGTCTTCGACCAGGTCCCGGCGCCTCCCATAGTAAACACCATCGTCATCTCAACCACTATCTCTCGAGGAGGTAGTGTCCCTCGATGGCACTATCTCCCCAGGCTCGACCACCAGCGCAGGGACCGAAGTCGCCAGTCCCTCCAGATCGACCGACAGCTTCCTAGAGTTCCCTCCTGGCTTCGGAGGGGTGATTTTTCAAGTCTCCGCTGACAGTGTCGCTCCCGATAACGAAACAGACGCCGAACGTGCCACAAGAGAGCAGCACAACGCCGAACGCGCGCAGAGGCGCGGCGAGGAACGCCATGAATAGGAACAGGTCGCACAGGAACAACGCAAGCAGGAACGTATCGCACGGGAGCAACGCGAGCAGGATCAGAGGGATTGCGGTCATCCTCCACAACACAATCTCCAGCACGAGTTCGACATGATGGGCGATGTCCCAATTTGGCGGCAGCTTCCTACGACTTGTCCAAACTCCAAGGCACACCGGTGATCGAGAAGATAGATGCCCACATCAAGGCGGCCGCGGTGCAGGTAAAAAGGAAGGGGCAAGCACTTGAGTCCTCCAGCCAGTCCCACAACAGGAACCATCCACGAAGCCCTCCGAGGGAATTCTAGCGAAGGTCCCCAAGGCGCGACTACCTAGATCACAACAGGGCCCGACGTGGTCGAACACCGGAACTAGTGCACTAGAGCCCTCTGAGACAACATCGACAAAGATCGCCAAGGTATGATGACGACGGGTATAACAATTCCAGATACAATCGAGTACCAGCACCGGCACCCCGAGCTACGAGGGGATTACGCCCCTTTTTAGCCCGCCTGCGAGCCATCTGGTGGCCCCAGAACTTTAGAGTGACGTCGGTGGAGAAGTACGATGGCAAAGCAAACCCGGAGCAATGGGCCTCCACTTATGAGATCGACGTATACGCCGCCGGAGGAGATCAAGACGTAATGGCCAATTACTTGCTAGTAATGTTGTCGACCTCCACCAGCAGCTGACTCCAGAAGATACCAGAAGGTACTATCGACAGTTGGGAAGACCTAAAGGAAATCTTCATCAAGACGTACAAAGCTACGTGTGTCCAGTCAGGGACGCGCTATGACCTGGAGAGCGTACGCCAGAGGAGTAATGAGAGCCTCCGGGAGTACATCAGGCGTTTCTCCGACAAGCGCCTGAGCATAACAGATATCTCTGACCCAGAAGCCATCGCCATCTTCTCCAATGGTCTACGAGCGGACGACCTCCGGAACAAGGTTGCCAGGAAAAACGTAACAACCATAGAAGAACTGATGACGATCGCGAACCCTTACGCCAATCAAGATGATGCCACCCTCAGCAGGGAAAACAGGAGGCGCCATTCTCGTTCTCCGGAACGTGCAGCAGATAACAATCGTCGACCAGACCACCGAAGCGAAAGAGGGCCCAGCGACCACCGCGATTACATGTCAGGTAACTCCGAATGCCACCCTCAGAATTATGACTACAGGAGAAACAACCGCAATGTCGCAAACACGGACGCCCGCCCAAAGAAGAACTACTACGACAGCTATGAGAAGATCCTCGACGGACCGTGTCCCATACACAAGAACTCCAAACAGTCCCTGCGGGAATGTGACCTCATCGAGACGACGATGAAGGAAAAAGTTGACAAAAGGCAGAAGAAAAACAGCGAAGGTAGAGGCAAGGACCAAGGACCACCGACACCAGAGTTCCGAGCAGCCTCTACGACGTATTCCATCTTCGGAGGCAGCGTGCTCGTCAAGGGGGAGAGGTGGCGCCGCTAGGTCCGCACTGACGTTCACTCGACCGCCGCCACAAGAGAAAGTGCAGCCAACGCTCGCTTCGTCGACTGGTCGGATCAACCAATCCGCTTCTCCGGAGAAGATGAGTGGACGGATTACAGGTATCCAGGTCGCTTCCCACTGATCATTAATCCAACCATCTCAATGTGCTGCTTCAGGAAAGTCCTAGTCGACGGCGGCAGCGCCATCAACATAATCTTTGCCGACGCATTCCACCAGCTTGAATACTCGAAGAAAGATCTCCTCCCAGCGAACTTTTCCTTCTGGGGAATCATCCCAGATAAGGTGTCAACGCCGATAGGCTAGATTACCCTACCTGTGCAGTTCGGTGACAAGAACCACTTCAGGGTCAAGAACATCAACTTCATCGTCACCGAGTTCGAAACTGCCTACCACGCGATACTTGGTCGTCCGACACTCGCCAAGCTAATGGCAGTCCCGCATTACACATACATGGTGTTGAAGATCCCGACACCAGAAGGCATCCTCAGTCTTCGCACCAACTTGAAGATAGCATACGAATGCGAGTAGCAGACAATCAATGGCATCGAGAAGCCTTACGCCCAGTACACATACACCCCCAGCGACAACGACAAACCCGCCGCCAAGAAGCAGAAAGAAGCAGAACCAACGACGATCTCTGCCGACTTCGCCAACGAACAGACGCAGAAACCACCATCCCTCCACGGCGTGTGAAGGTTTCCAAATGTAACCATAGTTCAATAAAGTTTGTACTAGGTACTTCCCCATCAATAAATAAAGGTGCTTCATCTCCTACATATCCCATGAAACCAAAATAACTTGTGCCAAATGCCCACGGCGTACGACGACTACTGCACAAACGCCCACAGCGTACGATGACTGCTGCAAAAAACACTCAAGACGCTCGGCAACCACTGCAAAAATAACTCTGGCGTATGACGACAACCACAACAAAGCAGATAATGTTCGACGACCTCTCCAAAACACTCCCATAGTGTTCGACGACCTCGCCAAAAAAACATGATAAGGCGTTTCTCCAAACAGCCTGGCCGCAACCAGAAAGCTCTGAAGCTAGCCTGCCGATTAACCATAGCAGATAGAAGTAGCTACCCTAGACGCTATGATTACATTGTCAGGCCTCCCTAGAGATATTACCCCAGAAGCCGGGCAATACCGCTCGGGTCGGAAGCCATGAGGTTGCGCGCCCAGAATCTGTACACGACCATGGTACGGTCGATGACTCTACAAGCAGTCTGGCTTTTGCGCCTAGCGCCTGCAGGAACGATCTCCACAGGCCCTAATCATGCCACGATCGAGCCTCTCGGAAAAGGGCCCTGTCACTGGCATCTCCCTAAGCGCGCATGAGTTGTTCACCCTCTGCGCCGCAGGTTGTCAGCAGCGTGCCTCCTTGGGAGTTCTTATCTATCCTACGCGTGCAGTGGAGCTAGCCCTACGATACAGACCATTTGAGACCCTAGGCCGAACATTTCATCGCTACGGCTCACAACTTAGCAGGCAGGAAAGGATATACAAGTGAAACAAAAGCTCACCGCCCGGATATATAACAACTTTATAGTTTTCACTTACACATATGACCACTTGTACCTGAGATACAAACCACAGATGTCTTGCAGCAAAATAGCCGACGATGAAACACCGTGATACACAAAAATAGGAAGGACAATACTTCAGATAAGGCGTTCGACGATTACAACTTCATCCTACTGATGCGATAAGCGACCACCTCACTAATATGCCTAGTCCAGAGATCGAACTCATGTCGGATTTGACATTGTTGACTACAGTACATGGTGATCCCAGGCATATTGTTACCCTCCTGACCAAAATGACAACACTCCTCCCAAATGCAAAGATGAGGATCGACGATGACCAAATTTGGCACATCCTCCGGAGCACGAATCCACCACCACCGCCAGATGACATGAAGATCATCACGAGAACGCCCCCGAAGATGGCGCAAGCCTTGATTACCAAACCGACCATCGGGAAGGGCACCTCCGCTGAGACAATCGACGATGGCAAGCGTCTCTGAGTTCGCCGAATCTGCATAGTACAACATCATGGCCCTGAAGTACATCGCGACGTCATCTCCAGCCGCCATTGCCCTGCCGATAAGTGATTGCCCAACAGAATCCCGCCCCTGCAACATCAACCGCTCCAAACCATGAAAGAACAAAGCCTCCCGGTGGTCGACATCAAGAAAACACTGCTCGAGGGGAGTCTCCAGAAAAGGGAAGTAGGGCCAGCAATAATCCTGGACACGCCGAAGGGACAAGAGCTGAATCGTCGAAGGATCATCGCAAAAGTTGCGGAAGAGGCGACAGATTGGGTGAATCTTCACATACTCGCGCACATTGTCGCCATCATCGATCACGCGAAGAAGGATCCGAAACACCAAGTACTCCGGCAGGGTCAGCACGGCGGCAAGACCCATCGCAAGATGCGCGCCTCCAGCCTCCATCAAACCTGGCATGAACTAAGCGTCGATGAAACCCTCTAAAGACCTTACGACTGGACAATGCGAAGGAAGTTGAAGTAATGGTGAACGGAACTCACCTTGATCATCGCCCAAATATATACTCGAATCTCCGTCCTCTTCGAATACCTCGATCAATGAAGATGCGCCTCTCTGAATCCTACACACGCTCGGGCAGAGACCAAAAGACACGAGCTTTCCCGTTCCGCCGCTAAATCCGCCCTTTATACAAAGCGGCGCGGCGCTTTGCCTCCCAGGGTATTTGGGAAACCGCAACGGCCAAATACGGAACCGCCACGACACCAACTTCCTACATTGTGACTTGGGCCGCTAACGGCATGGTTAATTCGGCCCAATAATTCCCTTTCCCCTATTCCGTATTTTCTTACAGATATCCCCCCTGATTTTCATCTAATAAATCACCAATAACTTCACAGTCCCGGGGACTGGGTGTACCTTTTGGTTATGCTTTCTTTTTTGGCAGGAACAATAACACAGCTACAGTACACTAGTTGGCAAGTCCCACAGGACCTCTGCTATAGTGGCACTCAGGAACTTCGCCGACTGTAAAACGATGACTCAGCTACTTGCTTGCCGACTCGACCAGGCTCGGGGACTCCGTCCAGTACTACATCGAGCAAGGCCCAAGGACCGCAACCCGGGGACTGCAAATAAAGCAATGGGATCCTGATGCAAGAGTCTCACAGCCTCTTACATCACGCTCGGGGACTACGGGTATTCGTAGTCGTTTTGACCTAACTTATATTTCGGTCTTTCTTCTATAAATCCTGATGCAAGAGCCTCACAGCCTCTTACATCAGACTCGGGGACTGTGGGTATTCACAGTTGTTTTTTACAAAACTCATGCTTTACTCATTACTTATGCTTATACATCCTTTATCTTTATTATAAAGCTTGGCACCACGAGCATATTTCACCTACTACCAAGCTAGGGGACTAAGTGGGTACACTTCACCTTGCGGTGAATGTACTTATTTTCTTCTTGACAAAGCTCTGTTGTTACTGTTGTCTTTTTGCAGAGCCTAAGTGGGTACACTTCACCAGGGAACACGTCACATCCTCCTGATGAGTAACTGCAGCATACATCAAAGGCGACCTGCTCGCATATCAAGCTACGACGCTCTTGACCAGCTCGACCTGGTTGGGAGGCTTCTCCAAGCAGTGCCCCGACCAGCCAGCCTGGTCGGGACCCAGCAAACGACGACTTCATGCGATGGCGACCAGATGTACACCTCCAAGAATGATGCCGCTGACTCGCCAGAAAAATATAACGTGCTCGGGGACTTGTTAGGATATTACCTCGGCATATCTCCAAGGACCTTATGGGCCTGCCGACCAGGAGACGACCCAACCCACAAGTCCTTGAGGCACGCGACCAACCCATTGTGCTCGCCAAGGACTCCGAAGAAGCCTTGCTCGCCAAGAAGGATCCTAGTAGATAGACTCGGATCCCTTACCTAAAGGGACCGATCGTAATCTGTTAGGATATGGAAACTATAACCCTGCTCCCCGGCTATATAAGGCGAGCAGGGACCCCCTCCAAAACAAGCTCACATACGATCCCCTAGATCTCGTCTACGGGTCTTGTAACCTAATACTCACATCAATCCAGCCACCAAAACACAGGACATAGGGTATTACGGCGATTTGCCGGCTCGAACCTGTCTAAATCGTCATGTCTACGCTCTCTGTGTTACGCTTGATCGTTGTCGCCACACCTCCGCCTACAATCTACTACCGTGGGGTACCCCCTAGGTAGACTATGATGCATATTTCATCGACAGAGGAGGAAAAAGATTGCCGGTTGCAAGGTCGATACGGCAAACACTGTCGTTGATAACCATACTGGAAAGAGGAAAACATCAAATGGAGAATGTTCGAAAGACAAATAATGATCAAACTTACCGCATCCGGAGAAGGCGTTGACACATGGGGATACCCTCTGGAAGATCATCCGCTGGGCGCTTTCCGTAGTGACCGTTTCCAGCCATTGGGGTTTTCTTGGTGACCTTGAAGACTCCGGGGGGGTCACAATATGAGATGGATATGAATGAGTACTGAAGCCCGGGGGGGGCACATAGCATTATATAGATCCACTGCGAGAAGGAAGAGTCAATTCGAGGACACGTTGCTGCGTGGAGTTAGCAGAAGCAGAGGGGTCGGTCGTTTCGGTTCCCAACAGTACAGAGATATTTTGGGAAGGGGAGCCGACTGTTTTTGCGACCCTTGGGATTTCTGAAGGAATTTCGGAATAAAGCAAGTTTATCCAAAAATTTGGGGGCATGTGTTAACATCGTATTTTGGCACGGCCAGATACGCGATTATGGGCCCCTTGGCAGGCCTTCGGAAGGAGCACAAAAGATGGACCCGAATGATCGACTAAGGAGATAAGAGATCATGAAAAGATCTTTCCGCCAATTTCAGCGACGCGTATGCGATGATTATGGCAAGGGAGCAAATTGAGGCCCAACAACCAAAGTAGAGCTACTCATGTGAGTTCGAGCAAGTGTGATATATAACAGAGGTAGGAGCAATTACGTGCACATAAGGCAACCATTGAGCATCAAGAGAAGCAAAAACTCAAGATTCAATGCCAGAAGCTAGAAGGATGTTGCATGTCCATCTTCTGACCATACAAAAGGGGGAAATACCCATCCTTCACCCACTAAACTAAATATTAGTCCTGGCAATTTAAATTCCCAAAGGACTCTTTACCTTGGTAATATAGAGTTCTGCATAAGCCACTGCAAAATCGTGTGTTGTGGTAAATTTAATGTAGACGTGCTAGCCAAAATGACATTATGGGTTTAAAAAAGGCACTTTGGTTTGTGAAGATACCAAATTGAGGCAATGTATGCCAAATCCCATAGATGTAGTTTTACATCACAATGAGCTGAGTATGTTGCTATAGAAATCCCATAATATAACATAATACAACGAATTGCTGCTATTCACAATCTGTCTATATTTACAAAGCCATTTCTCCCAATTTTTTCTTTTGGAATAATTATTGAAATATACAACATCTGGAATTAGCGTCCGTTTCTAAAATGATATATGCTGTTATAGAAATAGAAAAAAAATGATTTCATCCTTATCGCAGATAGTGTTCTACTCCTTCTTGGCTTGGCCAACTTGTCAACCATTAAAAAATATAGCCATGTCACTGTATTTTTTATAGCAGTCATGGTACTGTGTTGAGCACCCCGAGCAACCACAATGTATATGGACTAAGGCCCCTTTTGGTTGGGCTTTTCAACCTGCTTTTGCTTTTGCAAAAGGAAAAAGTCTAAATAACCCCATGAACTATTGGGGTGCGTCTAATTTAGGTACTGACCTATAAAACCGGTTACATGGGACATTTAAATTTGCTTGATCGTTTAATTTACCCCCTGGGTGGGTTTGCATGGTGGTTTTGGCACACATGGTGTCCAGCGTGGCGGCCCAGTTTGGGGATGGCCCATGGGCTCAAAACGCCCACCCTGGAATGAATATTCCCCTCCGCTTCTTTCCCCACCCCGGTCACCTGCTCTACTCTCTGACGCCGGCGATACGACGGCGAACTAGGGATAGGAGGAAGGAGCACCGGCAGTTGCGCCCATGGCGGAGTCAAGCGAGTGTTCCTCTCATGTCTCGGCTTCTGCAGCTCGTGACGGTGGCGGCGGTGGCTACGATGGATTGGGGTCGCCGGTGCCCTACCGTGTCGGTCCCCTGGAGTACACGTCGGCGAAGTACTGCTACTATCAGCTGAAGGCTTGCTGCTGGATCTCCTAGAGTAAGAAGTCCCCGGGCCGCCGGTACTGCAGATGCCCAAGGAGTGGGGTAAGCTTCTTTCTCCTAACCCTGCTCTTTCTTGCTCGATGGCAATCAATAGTGTTGATTGATTCAAGTTTGTGCTCGATGGCAGAGTCCATCAGAATGTGCCTACTTTGTCTAGGTTGATGATGAAACAACAGAGTGGTACACAGAGCTTCTTGGTGACCTGTGTGATGAGGTGTGGAGGTTGAAGAAACAGGTAATGGAGCAGGGGGGTGAATGTTGGCTATGTCAGTGCAATGGAGCATGTTCAGCAGCTTCAGAAGGTCAATGTGCTCTTGCAAAACGAGCTCATGAAGAAGGAATCAGAGCTTGAGGCAAAGGGCAAGGCTTTGCAGATGAAGGACAAGGAATTAGAAGAAGCCAAGAGCAAGAAGAAGGCTTCTACTGACTACTTTGTATTGCTGTGTTTGTTGGGGCTGGGAATGGCTGTTGCCATGGTGTGTAATGCCAAGATTGGCTGATGTAAACTGATGTAGTCGAGTTGTATGTTAGTTAGCTTTTGGATGGATGTAGTCAAGCATCTTTGCAATGGTTTGTAATGGTTTGTTAGAGTAAGACTTAATGTCATAATGTAAGATGAATGAACTTGTGTTGAGTGGTACAACAAATCATCCTTTGCAAAATTTGTGTGTTGCCATCATGTTCATTTTGCTTCCATTGGTCTTACTGAGTTATGAGATGAAAATGATAGATGAAGCACACAGATGCCATTGCATAGAATAGAGTACATATGTTTCATTACAAGCATTAATTAATGTCATAACTGACCACTGACCAGTGAAGTATGTGACAGAAACACAACCACTTAGTTTCAGCTGCTACTACATGCAAAAGTTTGGTTCTGTGACAGAACCAAAGCATGTGTAACTCAGATCATAGATGGTTCAAGCATTCAAGCATTAGTTTCTGCTTCTCCTAACTTTCAAACCAAAGTTACACATAAACCAAAAGTGGGGCACATCAGGCACAGAAGAGCTTCAGTAATTGTCTCCAAATATGAGATGAGCCAGTCTTCCACCTCCAGTTTCTCTTCCTCTTCCCCTTGCACTTGCACTTGCACCTTGAGGGCCACTAGCAGACTGCCTTGTACTAGCACTTGTACCTTGAGGCCCACTAGCAGACTCGCTTGCAATTGGGGCTTGACTGCACTGAGTTGAAATCTGCTGAGAACCACTCCTACTACTTGTTGTTGACTTTGCCTATTCAACATTGGATCAATTACATGTATTAGAATACAAGAAAGATACAGGACAATACAAGTGTATTAGAATATAATACAGTACCTTCTTAGTTGGTACCTTCTTACTTGTCCCAACACCTGCTGACTATACCTCCTTCCTCTTCCTTTTCTTCTCTCTTGTGATGTGAGCCATCTTTTTGTTGGAAGCCTGGGGGTTCTTAGGACACCTTCTTGAGTTGTGATCACCTTTGCCACACATCCTGCATGTCATTTTGATACCAACCTTGCTCAGCTTGAGTCATTTAGGTTGTTCCCACTCCTCCCTTTTCCTCTGTGTCTTGGGCCTTCCATGCATCTTGACATATGATGGTGGCAATGGTCTAGGCATGTCAGCTATTGGCCAATTTGTTGCACCCTCAACAGGCATCAAAACATGCTCATATGTCTTCATGCATGCTGTTTTGGTGAAACAAGTAGCAATATAATCTTCCAAGTTCTTGTGCCCTTTGTATATTAAGCTTATGGCATGACAACATGGTAAGCCTGACAGCTGCCAATAGTTACAAGTGCACTCCCTGCTGATCAACTTCACAGTGTACTTCCTGTCTTCCTAGTCTTGCACTTCATACCCATCAGCACCATTCCATAGCACAATACAATTTGCAGATAACTCAATATTCATCTTCAGCTTCTTGAAAATATTTGGACAAATGTTACCAGTCCACTGCTCAGCTCTTGCTCTATTCTCTTGTATCCTAACCATAAGTTTCTTTCTTATGGCCTCACACATAGAAATCACTGGGTAGAATCTAGTTTTCATGATGCTATGGTTGAAGCTCTCACACATGTTGTTATCAATTGAGTCACAGTTGTTCCCATGCCTAAAGAAATCCCTGCTCCAGTGCTCTGGTGAGGTTGTCATGATATCCTTTGCACCCTCAGGAGTATCTTGAGCAAGGTATGCTTTGTACATGTTGAAAAGAATCCTATTTGAAGCCTTGGCACACCTCCACCACTTCTTCTGTAGTTTTTTGTCTGTATACTTCTTCCTCCAGTTGGCATAGATGTGCCTAGCACACATTCTATGTTCAGCATTGGGTACTAACTCCTTGACTGCTTTCAAGAGACCCTACAAGTGTAACCAAATAGCTAACAGTCAGACACTAGTATTGAAGAGACCTAAGTACCAACTCTAAGTTGTAGTGAAGCTTACCTTTTGCTGATCTGAGATGAGCACCCACTCTTGTCCTCCATTGGTGATATTCAGGTCCTTCTGGAGCAAGGACATGAACCAGTACCAACTATCATAGTTTTCTATTGGGACTGCTGCCCAAGCAATTGGATACATCTGGTTATTTGCATCTCTCCCTATGGCACAAAGTAAATTTCCATTATGAGCTCCTTTGAACTAGCAACCATCCAATCCAATGACTCTTCTACATCCAGCTAGGAAGCATTTTTTCAGAGCATCAAAGCAAACATAAAACCTCTCAAAGACTTGCTTGTCCTCTATGTCAGGGTCCAGAAACACAACAACTGTACTACCAGGATTGGACCTCAGTAGCTCTAGCTGATAGTCATATATCCTGTTGTACTCTCCTTTCATAGAATCAAGTGCTTGCTTCTGCACAAGTGACTTGGCCCTCTTACACTTAGAAAGAGAAACATCTACTAGAAAATCCTTGAGCACAACAGCCTTAATGAGAGGAGCATACCAAGTAGGGTTGTCTTTGATCTGATTGTAATAGTGCTTTGCAATGATAGTTGAAGTAACTAGGTTGTTGTCCCTTCTGGGCGGGCAAGTGTGGACATCTATAAATGTGACCACCTTAAACCACTCAGACCTTGTACTCTTTGACCCATATATCTTCCAATTGCAACCATTCCAGTCACATTTAGGGGTCGTTTGGCAGAGCTCCATAGAGCTGATTCTCAGGGAGAATCACTTCCTGTCTACCAAACGCATTTTTCAGTCACAACTGATTCTCTGCTGATTCTGTGAAGTGATTCTCTGAAATGAACTAAAAGGCTTAGAGCTGAAAAAAGTAGCTTCACCTGATTCTGTGAAGTGATTCTTCATGCTGATTTTAAGAGTTTAGGCTAAACAATCTAAGAGAATCATTTTTAGCCACAGAATCACGTCACCAGTGAATCAGGGAGCACAACTGGAGAATCTGGGAGCACAGCTCTACCAAACGGGCCCTTAGCCCTAACCCTTAACTTTTCATCTATGTCAAACTTGAGTGATTTGTGTGCGTTCAGGCCATACTTGACAAGGGCGTTCTTGAACTGCCTGCTGTCAATGAAAGCCATGCCAAGTGAGAAAACTAGGAGCTCTGCCTTTGTGTCAAACCTATTTTCCAATGTCTTCCACCTTCTAATCTCCCCATCACTGTCCTCCTCATATGAGTAATCCTCACTTGAATCAAGAAATGGACTTCCAGGTTCATCCAAATTTGGGACTTCATCAACTAAGTCCTCTGCTCTGATGTCACCAATTGGCCTGGCATGCATCCCTAACTTCTTAGCCTTGATGTTCCTCTTAATCTGCCTTGCATAATTCTTGTACTGAACAGCTTCTTCATCATCTGCACTGTTGTCATCATCTATTGATAGCATGTAATCTTCATCTTCAGAGGAGCCTTCATCACTATCCTCCTTATCCACATCCTTTGCTTCATCTTGTGTAGAAGCACTGTCCTCTATTTCATCTTCTGCACTAGCTTTGCCTTTGCCTTTATCATCCACTTGTGCAGTTGACTTGTCCATTCCATCATCAATGGGGTCTTGATGAAAATCTTCACAATTCACCTCATCTACTCCTTCATCATCCCCACACCAGATGTCTTGATCATCTGCTCTAAGCTCAGCAACATCCTCAACATAAATGTCAACATATATGTCTCTAGTGTGTTGTTCAACCATATATTTGCAGGACTCATCATCAACCAAAAGCACCAGACCATTGCTGATATGCTTCCCAGGAATCCACCAGTACAACCTCAAAACACCTGTTGACTGATGGTGATCAGACAGGTGGCCCAAGATCTCAAAATAGGATAACTTGTCCATTTCAATCCAACACCAAGCCTGGTCTCCTCCTACATAGAACTGGCTACCTCCCACTATAGTAAAAGTACCAGCAAAATGAAATCTGATGCAAATACGGTCATCCATCCTGTCATGGTCACCATAAACACACTCTCAGAACATATGTACAAAAAAGCTGCGATTTTTACAAACCCTAACATTACATCAGCACAAACAGAACATCAAATAGACATGCAAAATGCTTCCTAACTATGCCAGATCAACTACTACATGCACATTAAACCCTAATCTCGCCGGCAAGAAAACCCCAATTTCGCCCTAACCAGAGCCGGCGGGGAGACACAACGTGAAATCACAACAAGAACTAGAAGAAGGCCCTCACCTGAACGACGAGCAGACGATCCTTCAAGTTGCAGTGCGCCCGATCATCGCCGCCGCGCCGCCCGAATCGCCGGTGATGGAGAAGAACAGGAGAGGAAGGAGCGCGGACGGAGGGAGCGAGAGTGGCAGTAGAGTGAGAGTGGGAGAGAGGGAGGCAGAGGGGCGGTTGTTTTCGAGGCCCATGGGTCGTCCCCTGCCACGCTGGACGCCACGTGTGCCAAAACCACCATACAAAACCACCTAGGGGGTAAATTAAACGATCAGGCAAATTTTAATGTCACATTTAACCGGTTTTATAGGTCAGCACCTAAATTAGACGCACCCCAATAGTTCATGAGGTTATTTAGACTTTTTCCTTTTGCAAAAGCCAAAAGCCAACTAAAGGGCTGAAAAGTCACAGTTACTTTAGGCCAAAAGCGGCTTTTGCCAGTTAGTCCATATGAGCAACTTTTATGTCAGTAGTCTATAGCTATTGTTGTTGCCACAATGTTTCAGTCAACAACTAGTTTATAAGGTAGGTCCCACATATAACATAAAAAAATTCTTTATCTTCAATCCTGTACAAGATCAAGAGAGAGAGAGGGGGAGGAGTAGGAAAAAATAATATTTTCTATTCTCTAAAGGTAGTCTATAAGGCTATGACTATCTTTTGCTATGGACTATTCTATGGACTAGTCTCACAATGTTTCAGCTAGGCGGTTGGTATTATTTTAGTCACTATGGACTAATTTTGATCAACATTATGGCCTGAGTCAGTCATGCAGATAACAGGGCAAGCCAGGCTTTGCTCTCGCTTTTCGGAGTGCTAGCCAGTACTGCTTCCTCAGTCACATGTGAATGCACAGCACAGCGAAAACTGCATCATTTGATTGTCATTTCGGACAGTCTCTGCAAATTTCACTGGTGCGCGGGATCCAATCTGATTACAGGGACACGGACATCGCAATCGACTAATCAATCAATCTCGTGGCCCTGCGGCAGGAGTGTGCATGCAGAGGTGCGGCACGTAGAGCCAAGAGCGAGCCCCACCGGCGCCACACCTACGACAATGGCCGAGTCGTGCCGACGGTGCCCATAATCTAAGCTTTGGTTCATTGGCACCATCCGATGGTTTGTACAGTACTGCGTTGTAGTATAAGTGAACTTGGTTATCCATTGCTAGAGCAGAGTTGATCATGAGTTTATTATGGGAGAAATTCCTAGAAAATACAGAGGACAATTAAAAGCAGAGTTTGAAATTTCGGTCAAAATTGGTTCAAAAATTTAATCTAGATCGAGGACAATTGTCAGGCCCGGTGAAATCCCTATCTATCGGCATTCAGTTTTAATCCAATGTTAAAAAATTTAGGTGTTACAAGCAATCAAAAATATTTTGACACATTGCAGGAAAACAAGTGATTATTATTGGTTCAGAAATGGGGTCCCTGCCATGTTTTAAACTGACAGTAACCCATGATTATCATTTTGGTTTACTGAAGCCACAGTGAAAGCTAATAATTCATATCACTGTTAGTTCTCCATCAAATAGACAGCAATGATGAAATCATTTCAGTTGGTTGGTTTTGCTACTTAAAATATTTATTTTTACTATAGGTAATACGGAGTAACTCGTTATGTGTCGAATTTTGTTATGAAACTCGCTTAAGTCGTTATGGCATGTTTCTTATAATAAGGTGGTCCGATTCTTCTTTCTAGAGGATGAAGCCGGATATATTTCTATTATGTAAAAAATATTTTTATACATACATCTAGGTATACTGTTAGTGAAATGAAAGATTAGTAAAAATAGAGTATTTTCACATGTTGGAAAGGTACATGTGGAAGTGGATTTCTATTTGGTGTGGTCACTTAAGCTGGCCACCTATATAAACCGAATTTTTAGTACTGTTTGTGTTGTTAATTATCGATGACAACTAATCTGGTTGTGTTCAGATCGATCCGCCACTAATTATTCATCAGTGATGTGTCATTACCTTTGTGTGCATGTTTTCATGACATAGTGCCAGTGGTCCGTAATTAATAAGCAGCGAAGAAATGTGTTGTCTTATAGTTATGATTTGGGATGAGAAGTAATATACTAAAGCCATAACAGTTTTCATCCTTTAGTTTGCTACACTTTCTCAGCCAATAAAAAGTAGCAGAATGTTGCGCGGCTGCTGAGACGACGTGCATAACATGTTTTCGTCTTGCACAAAATCAAAACGAGATAACAAGCAAAACCTACCAAAACATCCTTGTTAGTCATTCATTCAGCTGTATCATCAGAGCCTCGGCTTTGTTTTACGTCAAGTAGTTCATTGCGCAATCTGTTGAGTGTTGACAAAGATACCAAACACAAAAGCTGATAAGTAGATATGTGTTCGTGCTGGCGAGTACCTTGCTGCCTGCACACACCTGTAAATGTGATTCGAGCCACGTATGTAGCTCCTCACAAGTCACAACGAACAAGGAAGACTAATCAAATAGATCAACATAATCATCTTCATAATCATCTTGCTCCTTGTAGTGCAGGAAGAAGTACAAAGTTACTTTATTTTGTAAAAAGAAACAAAGGAACTACAAAGGTCGGTCATGTGTAAAGTGGTGACTCATGAATATCATCAGAAGCCAAATTAGCTCACTATTATGAAACTAGTTCTGTCAGAAAGAAGTTGTGATCAACCCTCTGCCTAGCAAATCTTGAGCCCTATACCAATATGGCCTCTATGTGATGTAACAAAGATGGCCTCTGTACATCTATGCAATGTGCACTTGTATGCATGAATGGCCACATTAGAACACGAGATAACTTGCACATTAGAATGACAAGCAAAGATGCCACCTTGCTCAAAGCTAGCCTTATCTCAGCACTAAGAAAAGAACTTTACGCTACTTTGTTCCTAGTGCATGATGTTCCAAGTTTCAGACTCCAATAAGTGGCAAATATTTTCCCTTTTTTTAATAGAACCTTAGCAAAAGGATCATGAATATGCATGTCAAGCGCTACAAAAAAAAATAGTTGCATGTTCGGTCGAATAGTAATACAAATAGATTTTTTTCCTTGGTTATACATAAATGTTGAGCTTTGAAGGTTTATGCATTAAGGGTCTGTTTGGTACAGCTCAGCTTCACTAGTGAAGCTGTTTTTTTAGAAAATAATTTTATATAAACAACTCTCTAGGTGAAGCTGAGTTATTTTGGAAAAAGTGTTTAGCAAATCAGCTTCACCAACAACTTTATGCATGCATGTGAGAGAGAAAGGGAGAAAGAGTTGTGATAAGCTACTATTTTCAGATTCATCCAACTTCATATCTTTGTGAGAGGGGAAGAAAAACAACTTCATGAGTGAAGCTGTTTTGAAAAGAGGTGTTTGACAAAAAAAAAATAGTTCACAACAGTTTTATAAAGGTGTAATAAACTGTACCAAACATACCCTAAATATTTCAGCAGTGCTCACCCACGAGAGACAAGCTTATATATACTCATGCGCATAAGTAGCTGAAAAATAATAAAAAGAGAAAGTGCAGGTGAAAACCATAAAACTTACTTTTTGTACTTTAGCTTTCGCTTTTGCAAAGACAAACTCCCGGCCTCCGCTATTCAAAGATTGGTGAAAACTTACTTTTTGTATTTTAGTTTACTTTAGCTTACTTTTTGTACTTTAGTTTTCACCAATCTTCATTACTTCCAGCTTGTTTCTTCCCATGTTCATTGCTCTTCTCACAGAGAGACCTTGCTCAAAGAATCAACAGGAGGAAACTTGTAACCTTCGTCTAAGAGCTTTGCGTACAACGGATCTTTAGCTTCTCTGATTAGATGAAACATAGCCCTCGTGGCTTATATACAGGTCAGATTATCTATAGTTTGCAACAACATAGGCAGATCTCGTCAGCACAGCCAACTAATAATTAAAAAAAGGAACAAAAGTCACCAAGCTCCCAGCAGGCCAGCATGTAGCCTCTGGCTTCGCCCCAAACTTGTCCAAGCAATCTCTATTGAGCTCCTAGAGACTATTAGCTGAGCGAAAAAAGAAAGCGTCTTTCACCTCCAACTTCTTCTCAAGGTACCTTAGCTCTTTCTCACTTTTCAACAATTCTTTTTTAACTCAATTTCCATGTCCTTGGTCTCCAAGCGCACGAAGATGCTGATTAGCCAAGACTCGCTACCCGACACAGAGACTTTGCCAAGTGCCTATAGACTTGGCAAAAGTTTTATCGAGTGTCACCCTTGACAAAGGTTACTCGGCAAAAAACGGGTCGGCAAAACAATTTTTGTCAAGTGCGGGTCGGCAAAGCCATTTTTGCCAAGTGTTTTTTATCGGGCACTTGGCAAAACCTTTAGCGAGTGTCTGACACTTGACAAAATTCAAACCGAAAAAACCCAAAAAAAATAGCAATTTTTTTTAAAGGGGCAGGCCTCCATCGGCCAGCACCGGCATGTTTCGCACAAAATCCGCGGCTTCATGGCCGGTGGGATTCGAACCCACACCCTCCCCTTGCGTGAGGAGAGGAAGTCGTAAGTCGCGCATTTTTCGTGTAAAATCACGTGCTACGCAACCGGTGGGATTCGAACTTACGACATCACCCTCAAGCGTAGTCTCCTCTACCACACCACTCACCACTCACTTGTATCTAGAATCCGTATTGGATCCCCACATACTATACTAATTTTTGTATTGTAAATTCATTGTCTGAGACTCTAACGAATTTAAATAAAAAATCATTAGCTACAAAGTTTTATAACTTTTCAAAATTTACAACTTTTATTTTGTTAGTTTCTTCATCTGAGGTCGTTTAAAAATTTTGAATTTCAAATTTAACAAATTCGAACGTAGTTTTGGATGACAAGATGATTTCAGATGAAAAAACTATCAACTATAAAGTTTTATAACTTTTCGAGATCTACAACGTTTATTTTGATTCTTTCTCATCCAAGGTCATTTAGAAAACTAAAAAAATCAGTATAGCGGCGGATTTCTTCAAAAACTGCCTATATAGAAATACGATTTGTAGTGGTGGTTTTCTTAAGAAACCACAAGTAGAAATGAGATTTCTACTAAGAAAATCGTATGTAGAAATATATGAGTTTTAGTGACAGATTTTTTTTAAAACAATATGTACAAATCGATTTCTCTATTAGCGCACAATAAGAGAAATCGCCGATATAAATTAATACACACTATCAGCGAAGAGCTATTTTGTACCGATCATAGCCAATTACTAGCAATACAATGTGGAATCCTTGGAATCACGTGATAAGCATACAAGCACTATATATACTTCTAGGGACTATATGGCTCATTAATTATAGTATTGTTCATCTCCGCACGTGTCACATCGTCTGGCCTACCGAGACTCTCGCATGCTGCGTGACCCGCTATACGTCAAAAATGATTTTGCAACGACAAAATGCCCTCCGTGGCGCACACTTTTTTTTTTTGTCCATTACGGTAAATCCGCACGATTTACCACGGCGGACACTTTCTATTTACCGTGGCAGATAATTTTGTCCACGGCGATAAATCAATTTACCGCAGCGGACATCTTAACATGTCCGCCACGAAAAATAGGTATTTAACGTGGCGGATGTATTAATAAGCCCGTTGTAGTAAATAGATTTACCGTAGCGGACATTCTATAAGGCCCGCTACGGTAAATCGAGGCCCAACCCAAAAATTCGGAGAGCCCAATAACACGTATACGTATAAAAGCAAAGCTATAGGGTTTCATCCACCGGTCTACCACTCGGTCCTCCCGACCTCTGCCGCCTCCCGACCTCTTCCTCTCGGTCCTCGCCCCATCCCACTCGGCCCCCATCCTCTTCCTCTCGGTCCTCGCCCCCATCCTCCTCCTCCCGGTCCTCGCCCCGACCTCGCCCCCATCCTCTTCCTTCAGGTCTTCCCGCGCTGAGGTGGTGGCGGCAGCAGCTGCTTCTCCTGGTGAGGCGGTGGCCCGCCTGTGGTGGCGGCAGGAGACGAGGGGGCAAGGCTGGGCGGTGCGCGGCAGCGGGCGGAGGGAGTGAGCCGTCGTGGCCCGAGGGAGCAGCAGGTCGCGAATCTCTGTGGCCAACCAGCACCACGGGCGGCGGCGCACGCCCAAGAACCTCGCGCCCTCCCCTTCCTCGTTGTTGTCGGCGGCGGCCCCACCATCCAGCGGACTGGAGCAGCACGCCGCTGCGCTTCACGCTCCCCGCCGACGCAGACGCCGAGCCCGGATGCACCACGCCGCGCCCCCCTCCCAGATGCGACGCGGACCGGATCCAGTCCAGATGCGACGCGGACCGGATCCAGTCCGGATGCGACGCGGACTGGATGTGTCATGCTCCTCATCATCATCGCCCTCGCGGGTACTGCTGCTGCTTCAGCGGAAGTGGCGGCGGATCCGTGCCCACACGTCGAGCACCACCTCTGCTCCAGGCTGTGGGACCCCGCCAACGCCGCTCCCTGCCCGCCCCCGGCTCCGGCGACAACCAAATCTGGCGAGGAGAAGTATGGGTTGTGAACGGGCTCACCGGCGGGCTCAAAGATGGGCTCGCTGCTGGGCTCATGATTTTTTTGTTTTTTAAATGATTTATCACAGCGGGCATGTTATGTTGTCCGCTGCGATAAATAGATTTATTGCAGCGGCCAAAAGCGCCCGCCACGGTGAGACCACGATTTATCGTGACCTTTGAATCGTGGCGGATGCGTTTACCGAATCTGCCCGTCATGAAAAATCGGTCTTGACGTAGTGCCGGTACGATGGCCCTTTATTTGAGGCTGTGTTTAGCGTGTTGGGTTTGGTACGATGGCCCTTTATTTGAGGCTGTGTTTGGCGTGTTCGGTTTCAGCATCTTTTTCTTTGCTGCCCCGTTTAGATCCAAAATTTTAATACTATAGCGTTTCTGTTGCAAGACAAATTGTGCAAATTTGGAATATACAGTACATAGTATATATATATATATATATATATATATATATATATTAGAAAAGGACAGTACATAGTATATATGTATCTACTCTACTCTCTCCGCATGTTGGACTACATCGGCAGATATCTGCGGGCTGCTAGGTGTTGCAACGATTCGTGTGAAATCGGCCTGGAAAGCAGGAGTGAACTGGATTCTAATTAAACATTGAGGCAGGAATGCATTCATATTGACAAGGACAAGATGAGAAAATGAATCGATCTCAAGTGTCTCTCATGCGGATTATCTAGAGAGCTTGGTAGTGGACGTATTCGTCGGATCCCAAAACTATCATTTGATGAACTATGTGACATCATTTGGCGCGTCGGGGTTTTTGCGGTGTACATGTATACTCGTGGGCCGTTGGTTTTAGAAGCTGTCTTTTCCTGACCACACTAGCACTAGCTAGCTGATAGTTTTTCTTTATTTTGAAAGTTAAAGATTCTAGCTGATACTGTTTTAGAAAAGAAAATATATTAATATCTCAATTTCTGCATGGACGAATACATATAGTTGTTCCCATATAGTTGTTCCTTATTACACACGTAAACACAAGGTTCCATGTATAGTTAAAAACAAAAATCAGATCCATAAAGAAAGAAGCTAAAGTTTTCCAAAGCAACATCTAAAAGGTAATTCTATTACTGAATCTCCAACGTTTCTTGCAAATATCTCCATCGCAGTTGTCTCAATCTTTCTACAGCTCCATCTTCGTCATTTGACAGTCATCCTTCTTCTAAAGTAGCGACCAAAACCTGATCTAGTAAGTCTTCCTAAAGATAACCTATAAATAGGATGGTTCTAGGACCTTGTCAAAAACTATGTCATTCCGGATTAACTATATTATCCAGCAGAATGCACTCGTGGTACCTATAAGAATCTTAAATTTCAGTTTCCTATTAAACCCATGTAACCAGTCTGTTAATATATTGTGCATACTAGTTGGAGGTAATAAACTAAAGGAGATTTGAATAGTTTGTCGTACAAATTTAGCAAAATGACAATCAAAGAATAAATGTTGTGTGGACTCCTGAGATAAACAAAAACAACATTTCCTGTCTTGTTGCCACAGTCGTCTTGTTAAATTGTTTTTCGTTAAAATTACTCCATAGTATAAACACTACAAAAGACTGATGTTAAAGGTAATTTTAGATTCCATATTAAAGTGTTATAGAGTATAGCTTCATATCCTAATAAGGCTCTATACATGGATTTTATTACAAAGAATCCATTTTGATGTAGCCCCCACACAAAACAATCTTTATACATCTGCCACCATAGCAACCACCTCGTGACATGCTTGTAAATTAACACCTACCATGGGTCTCTTGAAAGCCACATTTAATGGTACCATAGTGCAGAATCATGGCCCTATTGGTTGCGGTGATTAACGGCAATTAGCGATTATTATGGCTAACGTGTGTTTTGCAGAGACTATGTGTAGCTTAGCCATAGTGATCAACATGAATGGGCATAAATGGTCATCACTTAGCCCTCAAGATGGATATCATTTCGGATTTCAAAGAGACATGATGAAGACCCTAGAATGATAGGCTAAGAGTCATAAGGTGATGAAGGGCACTTAGAAATAGATAGGGCTTCTATTTGATCTTTGACCATACTATTAAGAGGGGTTGAGACTAGTAGCTTGACTTAGGAGAGCTTCATGACTTAGGTGTGGTGCACACTTGACTTCCTTTGCTCTAAGCAAGCCTATGGTGACCGTAAGATAGCCTAGAACAACTTTCATATTCATCGTGACGAAAACCGAAATTGAGGGTACTGTTTTCTGAGCGTCGGACGCTGTCCGGCGCGCCAGACGCTGGCACCGGACGATGACGTATGCACGCCCTAGCGTCCGGCGGCGTTACAGAGAGCTCCAGAGACGTCCATTCTACGACGGACGCATCCGTCGCATGGGCGTCGGACGCTCGCGAGCGTCCGGAAACATTTTCCCAGAAACCCGAGAGCAGCTAGTTTGCGCCGGACGCTGTGGTGCAGCGTCCGTCGCAAAGCGCCGGAGCGTCCGACGCCCGCTGACGTGAACAGGAACTAGCCGTTGGGGCTAGCGATGGAGCGTCCGTCGGCTGTCGACGGAGCGTCCGTCACCAACTTGAAATACCAGCCCGAGGCAGTTTTCTGAGGGGCTATTTATAGCTCCTCACCCTTCTCTCCCACCTTGCCTTTGCTCATTTCAGTTGCTCAGTTGTTTGAGAAGGTTGGGAAGGGAGCAAGAGCCCTAGAGAGAGAGAGAGTGATTCGCGAATCCATCCATCCTCTCCTCTAGTTCATCCAAGAGTTCAAGTGTGCATCCTCTAGTTGTGAAGCTTGAGTGAGTCAAGCGAAGATCGAGGCTTGTTACTCTTGGTGATCGACATCACCTAGACGGTCCGGTCGTGCTTGGAGGAAGGTGATCGCCGGAGAGATTGTCGGCGGCCCTTCTTCATCGACTTGTGATCGGTTGTGGGCGATTCACCGAGCCGGAGTGGCGAAGAATCAGCCCATAGAGAGCACTCATCCCTTGCGCGGGATTGAGGGGGAGCTATACCTTGCGAGGTGCTCCAACGAGGACTAGGGGGGAGTGTCGACTCCTCAATACCTCGGCAAAACATCGCCGTGTCAAGCATCTCTTTCCCTAGCTCTTTCATACCGCATTACTTTCCGCACTTGTCTTTCTATTCTTATTAGAATTGTGTAGGAAGTTTTCGTTTTCATTTGGCTTGCTACCGCTTTCTAGCTAGGACACACAATGGGTAGGCACTAGGGGGTTAATTGGCTCTTAATAGGTTTAATTCTTGTCTAGAAATTAAAAAGAGCCCAATTCACCCCCCTCTTGGGCATCTTGATCCTTTCAATTGATATCAAAGCAAGTTTTGCTCTAAATTAGGCTTCACCGCCTAGAGCAAGATGTCCCATGGGGATGGACCACCTCCCGTGTTCAATGGAGACGACTTTCCATATTGGAAAGTTCGTATGGAGGCCTATCTAGAGGTCGTGGACGCTGGCGTGCTCAAGGCCGCCACAAAGGGGGGTTCCTATTTGCGGAGGACCCTTACTTTGAGAAGCACAATGCCAAGGCGAAGAACATCCTTACTCATAAAGATGACAAGCCATTCAAGAAGAAGAAGAACTTCAACTTCCACAAGAAGAAGAAGGATGGGAAAGCCTATATTGTTGGTGATTGGCTCACCGACAATGAAGACACTAGTGATTCATTCGGTGATGAGAGTGAAGATGAGAAGGTGGCCGCCTTGGTGATTGAGTCATCTACTCCACTGCCACCTCCTCCATCATCTCCGGGCTCATCCTCTACACACCTATGCCTCATGGCTAAAGGTGACAAGAAGGTACAAAAATAGGATAATGATGATGAGGCTAACTCTAGTGATGATAGTGATTATGAGTTTGAGGCACCTTCCTATGATGAGCTAATTGTGATTTGCAACAAATACACTAAGCTCATTAGGAAGAAGAAAACTAAAAGTGAAACACTAGAGAAAGCAAATGATAACTTGCATGCAAAACTTGATGACTTGTCTAGTGCTAATGATGATTTGAAGCTTGAGAACAAATCTCTCTCATCTAGCACTAGGGAGCTCAAAGCCTCACTCAAGCAAGCTAATGAGAAACATGATAAGCTTGAGAGGTCAACACAAGAGCTCCATACAAGATAAACATGCTAAAAGATGACTACAACCAAGTTAGAAATGAACATGGCACACTTGTGGTAGCTAATGAATTGCTTACAAATGATATTGCTACACATGTTGCTATTAACCCGGTTGTTAAGTGTCATATAGCTACTTCTTGTGAGGACTTGCTTGATGAAGTTGCTAGTGAGAAAAATGCTAAGTGCAAGGGCAAGAAGGTAGTTGAGGCCGAAAAGTATGATGACTATATGAAGATGAGGCAAGAGAACTCCAAGCTCAAGGAAGAGCTAATCAACCTCAAGGCCAACAAGCCCTTCACCATCAACTCAGCCAAGCAAGATGACAATGATGCAGTCACTTTTATCAACTCTCTCAAAGAAGAAAATGCAAATCTCAAGGTTGAGAAGATCAAATTAGCAAGTGGAATGGAGAAGTTCACCAAGGGCCACAACCTTCAAAGTGAGCTCTTGATGAACACTATCATGAAGACCGACAAGTCCGGTATTGGGTTCAAGGAGAACCAACTCATGAAGGCCAAAGTCAAGATTGAAGCAAAGAACTACTACAAGAACAAGGCCATGAGCAACAACTATGACACACCAAAGCCCAAGCCCAAGAAGTGTTTTGGATGTGGACAAGTTGGGCACTTTGAGTTTCAATGCAAGACTCCACCTCCCAAGACCTTGCCCAAGCACACAAGGCCTTTTGCTCATGATGCACACTTCATCATCAACAAGGACTCCAAGGGTAGACCCCTAGTTGTGTTTCTCGGTCCTAAGATGAAGAACAAGCCCAAAGTGCTATGGGTCGCTAAGGAGTTGGTTGACAAGTCTATGGGACATCGCCAAGTGTGGGTTCCCAAACAACAAGCTTAACTTCAAGTTGCTTGTGTGTAGGTGAACTACAAGACCGGTGGAAGTCATTGGGTGATTGATAGTGGTTGCACTCAACATATGACCGGTGACTCCCGGATGTTCACTACACTTGAGGAAGATTGTGAAGGGCAAGACAAGATTACATTTGGGGACAATTCAAAAGGCAAAGTGCAAGGCCTAGGCAAAGTGGCAATCTCCAATGATCAATCAATATTCAATGTCTTGTTAGTGCAATCTCTAAGCTTCAACTTGCTATCGGTTGGTCAACTATGTGATCTTGGTTTCCAATGTCTATTCACTCCAAATTAGGTAGTTGTGACTAAGATTGAAGATTCTTCATTGATATTCAAGGGGTTTCGACACAACAATCTCTATCTAGTGGACTTCACCTCAAATGAAGCTAGTTTGCAAACATGTCTATTCTCCAATAGCTCTTTGGGTTGGCTATGGCATAGAAGATTAGCACATGTGGGAATGTCAACCTTGAAGAAACTTGTCAAGAAGGAGATGGTTAGAGGTGTGAAGGATGTGGTGTTTGAGAAGGACAAATTGTGTAGTGCATGTCAAGCCGGCAAGCAAGTGGCCAACACCCATCCCACCAAAGCTTTCATGTCAACCTCAAGAGTCCTAGAGCTACTTCACATGGATCTATTTGGACCTACCACCTATGCTAGACTGGGAGGCAATCTCTTTTGCTTGGTGGTAGTTGATGACTACTCTAGGTACACTTGGGTGTTCTTTCTTCAAGACAAGGGAGAGACTCAATCAATATTCAAGAAGTTTGCAACTAGAGCCCAAAATGAGTTTGATGTGAAGATCAAGAAGATAAGAAGTGACAATGGGACCGAGTTTGTGAACACCAAGATTGAAGATTATTGTGATGAAGATGGAATCAAGCATGAGGTGGCTGCCACCTATACTCCTCAACAAAATGGTGTAGTAGAGAGAAAGAACCGGACACTAATCACTCTTGCAAGATCAATGCTTGATGAGTACAACACCCCCGAGAAGTTTTGGGCCGAAGCAATCAACACCGCATGCTATGCGGCCAACCCGCTCTTTGTCCAAAGGCTTCTCAAGAAGACCCCCTATGAGCTTGTGAATGGGAAGAAACCGGATATATCCTTCTTCCGAGTGTTTGGATGCAAAGTGTACATCTACAAGAAGCGTCAACACTTGGGCAAGTTCCAAAGGCGATGTGACATTGGTTTCTTACTTGGCTATTCACTTAAATCCAAGGCATATCGAGTATTTAACAAAGCCTCCGGCCTAGTTGAAGAAACATATGACTTGGAGTTTGATGAAACTAATGGCTCTCAAGAAGAGCATGAGAATCTTGATGATGTAGGTGATGAACCCTTGAGGGAGGCTATGAAGAATATGCCCGTTGGTGCCATCAACCCACTAGAGGTGGAAGAAGTAGAAGATGATGCAAATCAAGTACCTTCTCCACCACACACGCCTCAAGTTGATGAAGAACAAGTGAGGGAAGCACAAGAAGATACCTTCATCCCTCAAGATCAAGCCGAGGCACAAGCTAGTAATGTTGATGCACCACAACCTCCTCCCCAAGTGATTGATAGAAGATCTACACCTATGCTTCAAGCTCATCCACAAGACCTCATCATAGGAAGTCCATCAAGGGGGGTAACAACTCGATCTAAACTTGCTTCTTATGTTGAGCATCACTCTTTTGTTTCCTTTGTTGAGCCTTCTAGTGTGGAGGATGCACTTGCGGATCCATATTGGGTGAATGCCATGCATGAAGAGTTGAACAACATCACCCGGAACGAAGTGTGGACACTAGTAGAAAAGCCCAAAGGAGCAAGAATCATTGGCACCAAGTGGGTGTTTAGGAACAAGCAAGATGATCAAGGCCTGGTTGTGAGGAACAAAGCCAGATTGGTGGCAAAAGGGTTCTCCCAAGTTGAAGGCTTGGATTTTGGGGAGACCTTTGCACCGGTTGCAAGACTATAAGACATTTGTATCCTTTTGGCATATGCTTCACATCACAAAATGAAACTATTTCAAATGGATGTGAATAGTGTCTTTCTAAATGGTTTCATTAATGAACTTGTCTTTGTCTCACAACCTCCCGGGTTTGAAGACTCAAATTGTCCTAATCATGTGTATAGGTTGTCCAAGGCACTCTATGGATTGAAGCGAGCTCCAAGAGCTTGGTATGAGAGGCTAAGAGACTTCCTACTCAAGAAGGGCTTCAAGATCGAGAAAGTGGATACCACACTATTCACCAAGGTGCTAGATGGAGAGATCTTTGTTTGCCAAGTATATGTCGATGGCATTATATTTGGGTCAACAAACCAAGATCATAGCAAGGAATTTGGTGCATTGATGTCCAAGGAGTTCGAGATGTTGATGATTGGCGAGCTAACCTTCTTCCTTGGCTTCCAAGTGAAGCAATTGAGGGAGGGCACCTTCATATCTCAAGAGAAGTACACTAATGATGTGCTCAAGAAATTCAAGATGGAGGATTGCAAGCCAATCAAAACCCTAATGCCTACTAATGGGCATCTCGATCTCGATGAGGGAGGTAAACCGATAGACCAAACTCTTTACCGCTCTATGATCGGTAGTTTACTTTACCTCACCGCATCTAGGCCGGATATCATGTTTAGTGTGTGTATGTGTGCTAGGTTTCAAGCAAACCCTAAGGAGTCGCATCTAAGTGCGGTTAAAAGAATCCTTAGGTACATAAGGCACACCCCTAGCATTGGCCTTTGGTATCCCAAAGGAGATCCCTTCCTACTTTGTGTCTATTCTGATTCAGATTATGCCGGGTGTAAAGTTGATAGGAAGAGTACCTCCGGCGGTTGCCATTTGCTAGGAAGATCTCTTGTTTCTTGGTCCTCTAAGAAGCAAAATAGTGTGGCATTGTCTACCGCCGAGGCGGAATACATAGCCATGGGAGCAAGTTGTGAACAAATCTTATACATGACCCAAACACTTCTTGATTACGGCGTGGTTTTAAAAGATGTTCCACTCTTATGTGATAATGAAAGCGCCGTAAAGCTTGCAAATAACCCGGTTCAACACTCTCGCACCAAGCACATTGATATCCGTCATCACTTTCTTAGAGATCATGTGGCTAGGAAAGACGTATCACTAGTGGGAGTTTCTAGCGAAAATTAATTGGCGGATATCTTCACTAAACCACTCGATGAAGCAACCTTTTGTAGGTTGAGAAGCGAGTTGAATGTGCTTGATCGCTCTAACTTCACTAAAAGATGATCTTGTGTGATCCAACCTTGCATCATGTGTAATATAATCATGTTAAATTAGTAATGCACATAGGCTTGGCTAACATGGTGGGAATAACCGTTCTTGAACGTGTGAAGAAGTCCAATCATGGTTTAAACTTGCAAGGAACCTAGATTCAAAATTTCTTGCATTGCATGTGCATGTGTTGTTTGCCGTTCCTTTTCAGTTAAGTTTGAGCATCCTCTGTGTTCGTCCACTTAGGGGGACCATTCCAAGCTCAAGTCACTACTTTACCCCTCTTGTGGCCATATGATGTCTCCTTGATGTTTCCATTCGAATATTTTGAGCCAAAACTAAATCTAAGCCTATGGAAAAATACTTGAAAAGGAGAGTTTGAGAGATGGTTCTCATATCAAGTCCAATCAGGTGTTATTTGGATTGGAACTTGGTTGGGATAAAGACGCAAGAATCAGATTTGAAAAATTCTATTTAAAAGGCGTCGGACGCTGCAGACAGACGCTCAGCGACAAATGCCTCAGCGTCCGTCGCGATCGTCCGGAGATTAAAGCTGCTCGCATAAGGGCGCGTCCAGGAGTTCTCTGGACCTCTCTGTCTGAGCGTCGGACGCGTCTGTTGCCAATTGGAGCTCTCTGGACCCTTACTGCATAAGCGTCGGACGCTCTGACCTAGAGCCCATCGGACCCGTCGGAGCGTCCATCGCAAACTTGCAGAGCGCATATTACTTCGAAAACTGTTTCTTCCCCCTCGGTCGACTCATTTCATCCGTACGCCGCCGCTCCCGTTTCTCAGCCGCCGCCGCCGCATCCGTGCTCTCCCTCTCTCCGCCGTCGCCAATTCCCTACGCCGTCGCTCACCGGAGCTCCCCAGCCGCCGTCGGCCCCTGCGCCACCGGGTCCTGCCCTCTGCTTCTCCTCTACTTCACGCGGTTTAGCCGAGTAGAGAAGTGTGGGCTGTGGGGATCCCTCTCAAGCCTTCCCCCATGCTTCTTGGATCTCTTCAAATCTTCAAGGTGATCCTATGCCCTGCATTCTCCTCTCTCATGGTGTTGTTTTACAATACTTTGATTCATTCCAAATCCAAGACCTAAATCACCTCTGTCATCTGTCAGGGTTGCGGTTTGAGTTGAGTTCTTGACCGAGGTTTCTCCTTCTTCTTTTGGTCACTTGGTCTGTGTGCTTGAGGTATGAAAATGGAAGATTCGACTCTACACTTATCTTTTTCATGCTTCTACACTAGAATTCACTCATCTCTAGTATATATGCTTAAAGTGTTATATATTCCTATCTCTCTATCATGCAGCTGTTCAGTGGGCAGTGACAGTGAACTCGGGCAAAGCCCACGAGTACGGAACGAGGGAAAGCCTCGAGAGGACAGTCCAGGGCCGTCGAGCCAAACTCTTGTCAGAGGATTGTCAGTTTGACAGTGGTTTGTGTTGGCAGTTGTCTGTGTTCAGTGATAGTTGTTCTTCCCATGGCCGACAGTGTCACGCACGAAGAACGCCAGCCCCGTCCCCGGCAGTGGTGGTGACCCTCCACCTCCACCGCGTCCACCCACCAGCAAGGACAGGGGCAAGAAGAAGCTTCTTGTGAAAAAGAGGAAGAGGTCGCTGATGGATCCAGACTCAGTGGTAGCACTTACAGCAACAGAGGCAGCAGAGATTGCCGAGCAGGGCGGACATCGCGCCGGTTTGAGGATCTCTCCTCGCCGTAGAGCACGTCGTGAGTCCCCCTCTCACTCAGAGGCAGAGGTTGAGTCCCCAGAGGCTCCAGAGGCAGTACAGGCTGAGCAGACAGACCCTTCGGGGCATTCTTCAGTGTAGGAGCTGATGTCCAGACGAGTGACACACGCTCGTGGTTCATCGCCTCCTCCTAGGCCCGATGGACCACGACGTAATGACAGACCTCCGCCGAGACCTCGAGTGCTAGATCTAGTGAGGTACAATATTCAAGGTATGTCAGCCAAGCAAGTTCAGGACATGAGATTTGTAGACTTTCAGACTTGGTTTCCAGCACAACGAGACCCTCGTGCCGGTTCAGACTTCTACACGACTGTGCACGAGGACTTCTACAGAGCCTACGTTGAGACATGTGCACCACTACGGGCACACAGAGTCTGTTCCCTGTAGGCGATCAAAGAGGTCGATGGTCCGGATATAGCTCATCACCTTGGGTACCTAGGTGGATTGACAGGCTTGATCGGTAGGGTTGGTAACTATCAGGAGGACTGGGTCAGATAGTTCTATGCTTCCTTGTGGGTCTCATCCGACCATGACTTTCTGCACTTCACTTTCAGAGG
>CM039128.1:9104808-9240401 GCA_022036555.1 Microstegium vimineum | reverse complement strand
TTTTTTGTACTTTTTAGATCCAAAAGTATTTAGAAAAATTGTAGCACTTTGTTTTTATTGGATAATTATTGTATAATCATTGAATAGCTAGGTTCGAAATATTCGTCTCGAAAATTATATATGGATTAAAATTGTAATTAGTTATATTTATTACTTACATTTAATACTTCATGCATGTATTAAAGATTTGATAGAATGTGGAATAGATTCGGTATTTATTACTTACATTTAATACTATGCATTTAATACTTACATTTATTACTCCATGCATGCATTTAATACTCACATTTAATACTCCATGCATCCACCTATTTTGTTGTCTCACTTTTTATAGCGCGACCAAATTTAAATTATAAAGAAAAGAATATTGTTCAAAAATGTTCCTATTAATATGTTCCTATGTTTTCTCTGCTCTGTCCATTTTATCAGTGCAGACATGGCTCGACGGTAGATGTATGATTTATCACGTACAGACCCACTGTTGACACAAAAAGCGTCAAATCTGTGAACACCTCGGGCTATTACCCAAAGCTCGGTATTCCGGAGGCGTGCCAGTCGATTTGACCAATCAATCGACAAGGATGATAACTAGAACAAACTGAACGAGACGACAACGATGCGTCCGGACGTCAAGGCTCAGATTGATCAAGGGTAACTAGAGCAGAGCTGAACGAGGCAAATAGCGATGCGCCCGGATTGCCAAAGCTCAGATGTACTCCCACGCGGAACTAGCAAGGATTTGACGGAGATCAGGATGATGCAGCCCGTCGAAAGCTTGAAGAACTCATTGATAACTACAGCTAATGCAGTAAAAGGGTAAATTGCGATAAAAGTAAGATAAAAGTAGAGTTGGTTTGTTTTGAATTGGATATATCTTTTTATCTCATAGCCCTCGGGCATATATTTATACTCCCGCATGGAGAGTTGTACAAAGACACGACACATATCCTTCCTAAAACAAACTCCTACTTTAAAGGAAACTGACTCGCGCAGGAGCCGGATAACAATATTTATTTCCTAAACAAACACACCTATTTTAAAGGAAAGTAAACGACTCACGCAAGAGTCGGGCTCAAACTACTATAATAATACTAGTACAAAACACAGTTTCCTTATTCTTTTCTTTGATGAAAACTTTCCATCGGCAGATCCCTTTAATCCGCGCCTTCCTTTTTTTTGACCACCGGTAACCTTTTGCTGCTACCAAGCGCTAAGTTACGCCCATCGGTATCGGCAACACTTCCCTGATCGGCAACATTTCTGATTAGCATCCTTGTGCTGGTAACTCCACCAATCATCCCTATCAGCAATTGGCAACCACCATTCATCGGCAATCGGCAATGATCTCATTCGGCAATCGACAATGACTCTTCATCAGCCATCGGCAATGACTCTTCACCGGGCATCGGCAATGACTCTTCATTAGCAATCAGCTTCAGTAAAACTTCACCAATTAACCTTTGTCGGCAAAGATCATCTAGCCTTCATCGGCAACGCACCTGGCCCTCTGCAGCAGTCTTATCAGCAACATTGGCTCAGAATTTTCCCGATGCCAATGGAGAATGGCCATTGACCAGTCAAGCCTTAGCCCACTTGACACGTGTCGAAAAACGGTGTCAACACATGCCCCCCAATTTCGGAGCGTATAACTTTACGTGCCAAAATTCTCTCCACTGTAGCCGTTGCTGTAGCCGTTGTTGTAGCCGTTACCCCCGAGATAGGTGTACGGTTTCCTCGATCCCCACGTGTGGAACTGCAATTTAATAATAAAATCCCTCGATTGTAGCACAAACAGTTGCAAACCACCTCGATCACCGCGCGTATCTACCGCGGGCCTCTCCACATTCTTGCACAGTGCGAAACAGAACCCCAAAATACCCCTGAACAGGCTTATAAAAGTTACTGGGATCCACACCGCCCTTTTTACCCAAGCTCATTTTTACTTTCACCTTCCTGCCTTCGTCTTCAACCTCCAGCCGTTCTGAAGAACACAAGCTCGAGCAACAGTACTCCTTCGCAATCCAAGGACGAACCAAGGATCCCTTCGACTCCAATGGCGATCCAAGTTGACATCCCGAAGGTAAGACTCATTCCCCACTCAATCCAACCTCTCTGCATGGTTCTTTTCCTCGCAAAAACTTGGATTTATCCCCATTCTTTCTCTGATTCGTCCCTTCTTCTTCGAACCCTAGGAGCTGTACAACAAGGTAGTCATCCCACTCGCTGACTCCAATCTGAGCTGCTTAGGCCCCATGGGCAATCCAGACCCCACATTCATCATCAATGCAGAAACCAACCGGATCCCGTTCAGATCCGAACGTTTTGACCTAGGACTGTGGAAGGACACATTCCGCTCATGGCCCAAGCACACTAAAGGATGGAAGAACTGGTACTTGAGAGTGGTCAGATCACAGCAAGTGTACTGGCAGGAGCGTAACTTGGATCAGTGTATTAGGCTCTCAATTGTCGATGCAGAGAAGAACGAAAACTTGATGATGGCAGCTTCATACTTCTGGTCCGACAGCATGAACGCTTTCCTCTTCAGGCATGGACCAGCTACCCCAACCCTTGCCGATGTCTACATGCTGACCGGCTTGGACATTACTTCTGCCGATACTTTCACCCTCTTCAATAGAAAAGCCGAGTATAAGATGAATACCCGGAATATCGGCGGTTGGACGGGCTGCATCAAGGAGAACCAGAAAACCGGATCGGTAAATCAACGGGAGCACGCCATCTTCCTGAACATGTGGCTGGAGAAGTTTGTCTTCTGCGGCAAAACCGTCAGCCCGACCACTATGCATCTTCCAGCGGCCGAGCTACTTGCCGATGGAGCAAGGCTTCCCTTAGGCAGATACCTTCTTGGATCAGTATACCGACTGCTGCATCAAGTATCCCAGAAGCTACTACTAGGAGAACCCATCGGCAACCTCGGAGGCCCCTGGTGGTTTGTTAATCTATGGCTGAACGCACACATGCACAAGGCCCTCCAGTTTGATTTATTTGCCCAACAATTCCCGAGGGACATATCGGAAGATTACCGATACGGGGACGATGAATCGGCAACTCGCCCTCCGCTTAACTTCGGAGAGGCTATTATAATGTTGCCAGGTACCGATGCCGATGCAGAGCACTTAGGTTATTATTTCCAGAAGTTCTACAACGGACTCCCCTCCTCAGAACGGACCTGGTGGCCATATCTTGACGAACACAACCATTTCCCGTTGCTGTTCAACTTGACCGATATGAGCCCGCCCGAGAGCCAGGCAATCATGAGAGCCAGCATTACTCCCCGAGCTATCCCAGTAAACATCTTCGGATCTGGGAAGAATGCTTCACCATCCTACGAGTTCTACTACCCATCGGCAGTAGCGAGACAACTAGCATTTGGCCAACTGCCGATCAAGCTCTGCTTCTCCAAGGTAGTAAGACCTAGGCAGATAATCTCCAGTAATCTAGACTGGAATAAAGTCATCAGCCTTCCTGCCGATGCCGATCTATCAGATCTTGACTTGTCTTCCTGGTCGCCAACCTCCTTCATCACCAACGAGTTCAAGTCTTGGTGGCAAGAGTGGAAGTGCCAACTACTCGCCAAGTCTTCGCATTATTATCGGCACCTGATCGACGCCGATTACATCATCCCTGATGACGCAGTAAGTCTACTATCTAATGTACTTTTATTACTTTATTTTTGTCATCGGTATCAGCACCTAACTCCTTTGTACTTGACAGGCCGATGATCTAGTCCCTACAACGAGTAACAGTGGTAGGCCCTTTAATCTACGGATAATGGGCCCCATATCGATCATCGGCAACAAAGCTCCGACACTGGCCGTCTTCACGCCTCAACAGGTATCTACGCCGACACCCACAAAAGCCCAAGCTACATCGGCCGCTGCTGTTGCCCTAACATGGGTTTATGCAGTAAACTCACTTTTACCCATACCGATTACATACTGTTTTATCGGCAACATTTATCTTGTATAAATTGCTTTGTATTTCCAGGCACTATGGTCATCAGCATCTGCTTCCAGCAGGCAAACATCTTCCAGCCCGGCTGCCGATGCCCCCGGTCTTCGTCAAAACGGATTGGCTCCCCTGCTGCTGCGCCAGCGAAGAAGAGGCGCTTGAGGCTGGCTTCTCCTGAAGGAATACGAGGTTGCTACGCTAGCCGGAAAACAAAACTTTTCGACCTCATAAACCAGGATCTACTGCTAGTTACAGGTTACAGGATTACCACTAGGCGCGCAGGTGCAGCGGAAGACGACTTGATGTAGTCGTGCGCGTCGCAGCAGGCAGTGCAGTTGCGTGGTCGTCCGTCTCAACGTCCCCTTCACGCGGTTCGTCCTTGTGCTCCAGATGCAGCACCTCCGAGGAATCCCACACGTGCAGGGAGGAAGCGTTGCGTCTCCGGACTGCTAGGTCCGCGAGGAGCAAAAGGCACGAGCGTGGGGAGGCGACGGCGGCTGCCAAAAAGGCGTGGATCAATTCGCCCCGCGCCCACCCCTTGCTTATATAGGCGTCCTAACGAGCTCCCACGGTGGAGGCCCATTAGAAACCCTAAACCTAGTCTAATTCGGGTCCAACCCGAATTAGGCTTCCAACCCCTTAAGCGTGCGACCCTATGGGCTCACGCATACATAGACATGGCCCAAGTACTCTTACTCGACCAATAGTTGATAGCGGCCTCTAGCAAGACGTGTCAATCCTATGTATACGCTATGATCATATCAGATGAACCACTATGACCATGTACAAGTTATTCCCTTCGCCACTCGATATATGGTTCAACTCGTGGGTTAACACTTAACCCAAGCATGGCCATGCATTTGTTGATCCAATCACATGAGTGATCTAGTGATATCTCTCTCACGAAGAGAGGGGCAAATTCCATCTTGATTGTCTATGTCTCATAGCATGTTTCCCAACCACCCAAGGACCACCTTTATAACTACCCAATAACGGAGTAGCGTTTGATAGTCTCTAAGTAGATCGTTTCACATCTTGAGTACATACCACAATCTCAGGTCTAAGGACATAACATACATGACATGAATAGAGACTTTCTCTTGTTGGGTCAGTCCAACCTACATGTCTCACATGTGCCCACATTATTAGTTTGACATCTCCATGTCTATGACTTGTGAAACATAGCCATCAACTAATACATGTGCTGGTCTAATATTCAAGTGTGCTCTTACAAGAATGCCGACCAGGGACAACTTTTAGAATAACCATTCAGGTAATTGAGTTCCACAAACAATTCACATAATTGTCAATCAATACTAGTTGTCTATAATGGATATTCTCAGAACACTTTATTAATCATGGATACAACCGGAATATAATCATCTACATGATTAGCTCTAGGGCATATTCCAACATCTCCTCCACCATTGGCTCCGACTGCGCCATCAGCTGCCGATGCACCGCCAGCAGGACTGCCTCCGATCCCAATCGCACCAACTGCCGGCGGGTTATCGGCAGAACCTCCATCGGCTTCAGTTGCGCCAACCACCGGTGGGTCATCGGCAGAGCCTCCATCGGTAAGTGCACCTGATCAACCGATGGACGACGTCCCGGTTCAAGAGATAACTCCACCCGCCACGATAGCGGAGGCATCGTCATCGACACAGTCGGCCAGACTACCCGGCGAAGAAACAACTCAACCTTCCGTAGCAGCAGCGACGCTAGCATCGGCACCGTCGACCCAAGTCCCCGATGTCAGAGTGGACCCGCCACAAGAAACTGCCACCACATCGGAGGCGACGCCGGCTACAACTATACCAGCACCAGCGGCGTCGGCTGCTTCTCCAACAAGGGCCCAGTCATCGGCATCTGCTGCCGATGTTCAGGATGAAGCTGGACCATCCAGTATGCCAAGTCCCAGGCAGGAGATCCACTTCAAGATGGTAAGTCGATTACCTTAAAGCTCATAGTATAGTTTTACAATCGGCGTATTTTAACTTCTCTGTCTTCAGGCTCAAGATTCTCCGGACAGCCTCTTCTCCTACAACCTGAACCCTCAGGACGAAGATGAACGCCAAGGCCGCATCCAAGCAGACAGTCTGTTCTCCTTTGTAGTCGACGTCCCCGACGATGAAGAAGAGGAAAGTTCTGTCCCAGCTGAAGAGCTGCTCTCCTTGCTGCTACAAGACACATCTCAACTCATCCAGGACTCATCAGCAGCAAGGACTGCATTCAAGGACATCCAAAGCCATCTTTCTGCCGACGCAGCAGAAGTCCTTCTCCAGGCAACCTTCCTCGACATCAAGCAAATCCAGTACCAGAAGCTTACCCGTCGCATCGCCGATAGGGCCGCTCAAGCCAAGAGCGAGGAAGAGAAGCTCAAATTCAAACACATTGCCGATGAGAAGCACAAAGGCATCGGTCAAGCAAAAGTCTCCATCGACAACCTTGATCAAGAAATCTCCCGACTGTCGGCAAGGAAGGAGGAGCTACTAGCGGAGCTACAGAAGGTTGAGGGGGATCTGACTGCAGCCAACCAGCAGAAAACCCAACTATCCGACTCCATCAAGGTCCTTCGGCAAGAAAGGGAACAGAACGCGTGACAAGCTATCCTGTGGAAGAAAAAGATCAAGCCGGTCGAGGGTTCCGCCGATGCCGATGCCAAGGAGATGGAAGAAATAGAGCAAATTCGCCTGCGTGCGATATCAACCATCCACTCCTTACTGTAATATCTGTTGTCTCGGCAAGAATGTAACTTTGACACTTGATTTTGACTTGTAATATAATGCCAGTTTGTTTTTACCGATGTTTATACAACTTCTCGTGCATCGGCATTTAACTGAGCACTATGCGTCCACCCATATACTAGGGTAGTACCTCTTTAAGTATTTGCCGTTAATCGCTCTAGAAAACGCTACTCCTTCGAGAGTTTCCAAAATGTACGCATTACCAGGAGCAGACTGTTTTATCCGATAAGGACCCTCCCAATTAGGGGACCACTTCCCAAATTTAGAGCTCTTAGTCCCAATCGGTAAAATCAACTTCCAAACCAAATCGCCATCGGCAAACTCCTTTACCTTTACTTTCTTATCATACCATCGGGCAACCCTCTTCTTGTTCTCTTCAATACTAATTAATGCCCTCAACCGATGACCTGCCAAATCTTCTAACTCATCTTTCATCAGAGTAATATAATCATCGATCGTTAATTGATCCTGAAAAGACAATCGCCTAGAACCAATTTTGATCTCCCAAGGTAGGACAGCATCGTGTCCATAAACCAACTGATACGGCGAGACCTTGGTTGACACCTCAAGTGTTGACACAAAAAGCGTCAGATCTGTGAACACCTCGGGCTATTACCCAAAGCTCGGTATTCCGGAGGCGTGCCAGTCGATTTGACCAATCAATCGACAAGGATGATAACTAGAACAAACTGAACGAGACGACAGCGATGCGCCTGGACGTCAAGGCTCAGATTGATCAAGGATAACTAGAGCAGAGCTGAACGAGGCAAACAACGATGCGCCCGGATTGCCAAAGCTCAGAGGTACTCCCACGCGGAACTAGCAAGGATTTGACGGAGATCAGGATGATGCAGCCCGTCGAAAACTTGAAGAACTCGTTGATAGCTATAACTAATGCATGAAAAGGGTAAATTGCGATAAAAACGTAGAATAAGATAAAATTGGTTTGTTTTTGAATTGGATTGGTTATAGCTATCAATGAGTTCTTCAAGTTTTCGACGGGCTGCATCATCCTGATCTCCGTCAAATCCTTGCTAGTTCCACGTGGGAGTACCTCTGAGCTTTGGCAATCCGGGCGCATCGTTGTTTGCCTCGTTCAGCTCTGCTCTAGTTATCCTTAATCAATCTAAGCCTTGACGTCCGGGCGCATCGCTGTCGTCTCATTCAGTTTGTTCTAGTTATCATCCTTGTCGATTGATTGGTCAAATCGACTGGCACGCCTCCGGAATACCGAGCTTTGGATAATAGCCCGAGGTGTTCACAGATCTGACGCTTTTTGTGTCAACACCTCTTTTGGCACGCCCAGTGGGACCCGATTATATAGATCTACACATTCGACATGGGTGATCACGCCGATCTCAACCAGAGGAATGTCATTGAAGTGTCTGAGGCCGATCTGAAAGATGATCAGAAGCAGGCCATGAAGCGGGCTATGGAGGAATACAGGCAGTTGTATCTCAAATCCTTCAGCCTCAGTAGGCGTGGCGAAGCAATTCAGAAGCAAGATCCATCGTTGCCATGGCAGGTCATGTACGACGCCAACCCTGGTAAGCTACAAGAGATGGTTAATGCCGCTATAAGTCAAGCTTTGATTAACCACTCCAGCGTGTTGTCCAATACTGTCTACAATGCTATCGCACAAACATTCAAAGAAGGACATGTACCGCGATATGTCGGTCCAGCGTATCATCAGCCTGGATTGGCATCTACAAGCCCATCGGCGGCCCCAATAGCGTCTTCCACCCCTGTGGAACCATCTGCCGATGTGGCTACATCACCAAGACCGAACGCTGGCGACACTACCAAGTTCAACGCAGATCCAGCCGCGTCGGCAACTTCAGGGCCAGCCCCCGCTAACTGGTGGGGATACGGTATGCCTCCGAATCTATGTGCTGGTTCTAATCTGGTGCAGGGAGACGGTTCGGCCTGGGGGAACTCTACGGCGTCGGCAGCGCAGTCACAGCCGATGGCTCATATGATGCACAACTCTGCGCCTGCTCCAACCATACAAGTGCCATCAGATGATCTCCAAGTAATCCCCAAGATACCTCTGATGCCACCATCGGCAAGCTCTGTGCCGATGCAACACATTATAACCACCGGCAGCCAATCTCTGGTGGCGAATTCTCAAGCTGGAGTGCCGGTCCCCCAGTGTAATCTGGTGATCAATTGCTCTAGAATTCAAGAGCCGCATGCTCCGGTCAGCTATCAGCCATCGGCAAGTCATATGCCGATGCTTTATAATCCTGGATGGGTCAACCAGCCACCAGCTCAGCAGTCTGGCGCGCCGATGTATTATTATGGAGGCCCAGCTTACACTCAGAGCGGACCATCGGTACAGCAACCGATGAATGTGACGGTTCAGCCAACTCCGCCAAGTATACCAAACTATCCATCGGTAGGTCAACCGATGCATAGTGTGCAGATGACTGGTGCTGCGCCCGCGACCACTGCACATCTTCAAGAGGCGCGTAAGCCAACTCCACCAGTCGACAATCAGCCAATGAGTCGGCAAGAGCAGGACGCGTACTGGGTCGGTAAGATTGCCGAAGTCATGAAAGACCAATTCGGCATTAGGCCCAAGGTCAACACATACCCCTATCGGACTCCGTACCCGCCTGCATATGACTTGATTCCTCTTCCAAATCGGTACAAGGTACCCGATTTTACCAAGTTCTCCGGCCAAGACGACACGTCAACGATGGAACACATCAACCGCTTCATTATCCAGTGCGGAGAAGCTGCCAGCAGGGAGGAATTAAGGGTGAGATTGTTCTCTTCATCATTATCTGGATCGGCATTCACATGGTTCATATCGTTGCCTCCAAACTCTATAATTACATGGGCCGATCTGGAGAGGCAATTTCACAAGTACTTCTTCGCTGGCATACATGAGAAGAAGCTTACCGATTTGGTCAAGATGAGGCAACGTAACGACGAATCGGTGGAAAGCTTTGTGCAAAGGCTACGGGACGTGAAGAACAAGTGCTACAGTCTGGTGCTTGATGATCGGCAACTGGCAGATTTGGCCTTCCAGGGATTGCTGCCGCACATCAAGGACAAGTATGCGCCCCAAGAGTTTGAAAGTCTAAGTCACCTAGTGCAGAGAATTGCCGATCAAGATATCAAGGCCTTTGAAACCAGGAAGACTTGGAACAAGAAGGTGACCTTCATCGGGAAAGAAGAAGACTCTGGATCGGATGAAGAGCTGAATGTCGATGCTGCCGAATGGGTGAAGGATAAGAAGCCTGTGTCTTGTCCGTTCGGCCAAAAGGAGACTGAGAGGTTCACCTTCGACATCACCAAGGCCGATAGGATGTTTGACTTATTACTGCAAGAGGGGCGAATCAAGTTCGCGCCTAACCAGGTGATTCCATCGGCCGAAGAGCTCAAGAAGATTAGGTACTGCAAATGGCATAATGCGACCTCACACAGTACGAGTGACTGCAAAGTATTCAGGCAGCAGTTGCAGTCAGAGATTGAATCTGGGCGTATCAAGTTTGAAAATTCTAAGGTCCAGAAACCGATGAAGATTGATCAACACCCCTTCCCAAACAATATGGTGGAGATCAGTGAAAAAACCAAAGTGCTGACATCGGAAACTGCCAGAAGGAACTCATCGGTAGACCCTAACTACCAGGTGCCTGAGCACGATGCAAGGAGGTTTGCCGATGACAGAAAAGGTAAGAAGGTTGCCGATGAGGGTAACAGTGCCAACAGGGCTTCTGGGGTGGTAATCACCCACAAACAGCCAAGGCGAAATCATCGGCAATCACGTGAAGAACGATATCGGCAAGAAGAAGAGGAGCATCGGGAATGGCTTCGACACAAGGACCACTGGAGGTGTCCCTTCTTCGTTCATTGCTAGGAATAAGGCATCAAGCTGCCCACTGCCGATAACTGTCCAGAATGCAATGGGTACTACACAGCCGATCGGTCAGGTAAGCGACCTTGTTTTGATGATCAGACACCCAGGTACGCCAGGCCGCTCAGAGAGAACAGATCGGCACATGACCGACTGGGGGGCAAGCTCAGTGCCCATGATCGGCTTGGCAGGCGTGTTGACCAGGGGGAGCTAGAGGAGATGGCCAATGCTAGAGTGCCTGACGAAGAGATATTCTCCAAAGATGACCAAGATGCTAGTGGATGGTGGCGCGTCGATCAATATAATGCCCTATGTCGTGTTCAGAAAGCTTGGCAAAGGTGACCAGGACTTAGTCGAGACCGACATGAAGCTCAAGGACTTCGAAGGCAATGTGTCAACTGCCATGGGAGCCGTATGTGTTGACTTAACCATCGGCAGTAAGACTTTGCCGACAACGTTCTTTGTAATTAGCGGCAAAGGCACTTACAACTTGCTCCTCGGAAGGGATTGGATCCATGCTAATTGTTGTATCCCTTCTACTATGCATCAGAGTCTGGTACAGTGGATCGGGGACAGAATTGAGGTCGTTCGTGGTGAAGCTCCATCTACTGTTGCATCGGCAGAGTTGGACACTTATGAACAGACCAGGTGCATATCCGGCGAGGCCTGGAACAAGGAGTTCCTCAAAGTTGCCGATTACCGCATCAAGCCGATCCAAGCAGTCGGTCCTGAGGAGGAGTCTTAATGGATCAGTTCGCCGATGACGGAAAATTAGGGCAGGGCTTTACGTCTGCCAATGACTTGCTCGAGATCGACATCGGCGATGGTAGTAAACCTAGGCCTACTTTTATTAGTGCTAAGTTAGATTCCCAATGTAAGCAACAATTAACCGATTTGTTGAAAGAGAATAAAGATTGTTTTGCTTGGGATTATACAGAGATGCCTGGTTTAGACCGATAGATAGTTGAACATCGGTTACCCATCAAGTCTGGTTTCCAGCCACATCGGCAACCGGCCCGCCGATGCAATCCTACTATTTTACCCGATATTAAGGCTGAGATTACTAAGTTAATCGAAGCTGGATTTATTCGGCAATGCTGATATGCTGATTGGATCTCTAATGTGGTTCCTGTGTATAAAAAGAATGGAAAACTTCGTGTTTGCATTGATTTCAGGAATCTGAACAAGGCTACGCCGATGGATGGCTACCCGATGCCCGTTGTCGATCTGCTGATTGATGCTGCTGCTGGACATCAAATTATTAGCTTCATGGATGGTAATGTTGGGTATAATCAAATATTCATGGCTGAAGAAGACATATCCAAGACTGTCTTCCGATGTCCAGGTCACGTTGGCTTGTTTGAGTGGGTGGTCATGACTTTTGTCTTGAAAACTGTCGGCGCTACTTATTAGAGGGCGATGAATTTTATCTTTCATAAGTATATCGGCACAATAGTCGAAATCTACATTGATGACGTGGTGGTTAAGTCTGGAGACTTCAGAAAGCATATTGCCGATTTGCGGAAAATATTGGAGTGTACCAGGGAGCATGGGTTAAAGATGAATCCTAACAAGTGTGCGTTTGGCGTATCGGCAGGGTAGTTTCTGGGTTTCATGGTGCATCAGAGAGGCATTGAAATCGGCAGAAAGTCTATTGATGCAATTAACAAGGTGGTTGCTCCCACCAATAAGACTGAGTTGCAGTCTCTGATCGGCAAGATTAATTTCATTAGAAGATTTATATCCAATCTGTCTAGTACGATTAAATCTTTTAGTCCTCTGTTGAAGTTGAAAGCCGATCAAGAGTTTACATGGAAAGAAGAGCAACAGTCAGCCTTAGAGGAGATTAAGAAATACTTGGTGAATCCTCCAGTCTTGGTTCCACCTCAACACGGGAAGCCTTTCAGGTTATATTTGTCTGCCGATGACGGTGTTATCGGATCAGCCTTAATTCAAGAGTTTGAAGGGAAGGAACGTGTAATATATTACTTGAGCAGAAGATTGGTGGATGCTGAAATCAGGTATTCGGCCAAAGAAAGATTGTGCTTATGTTTGTATTTCTCTTGCATTAAATTGAGGCATTATTTGTTGTCGGCCGAATGCACTGTTGTCTGCAAAGATGATGTGGTCAAGTATATGTTGTCAATACCGATTTTGAGTGGACGAATCGGTAATTGGATTTTGGCACTGTCAGAATTTGACCTAAGGTATGAATCGGCTAAGGCTGTTAAGGGTCAGGTGATGGCCGATTTTGTTACTCAACACTGCAATATGGTGAGCTTTGTTGAGATTGCTCCTTGGGCTTTATTCTTTGATGGGTCTACGTGCAAGGATGGAGCAGGTATCGGTATTCTCTTGATTTCACCCCGAGGACAGAGGTATGAGATTTCATTGCCGATTGTTGCTACTTCGACAAACAATCAGGCTGAGTACCAAGCTTTGCTTAAGGGGTTAGAACTACTTAGGGAGGTGCATGCCGATGCTGTTGAAGTCTTCGGTGATTCCATGTTGGTGATTAATCAACTGATCGGGACATATGAATGCCGAAGCGAGGTGTTAATTGCAGCCCATGAGCGGTGTTTGCGGTTGTTGAAAGAGTTCAGAGAATACCGCCTTGAGCACATTCCAAGGTTGCATAATGAAGAGGCCAATCGGCTAGCACAGAATGCTTCGGGATATCAGCCGATTCAAGAAGTCACGACATCGGTAACAGTTGCCAATGATTGGAAAAAGGAGATTGCCGATTACTTGAGGGATCCATCCAGGAAAGTTGAAAGGCGTCTAAGGTTCCAAGCTACTAAGTATGTGCTTCTCGACAACGAGTTGTATTATCGGACGATTGATGGGGTCTTGCTTAGATGTCTCGGCAAAGAGGAGTCGAAAGAATTCATGGGTGAAATCCTTGAAGGTGTATGTGGAGCGCATCAATCGGCATTCAAGATGAAGTGGATGATTAGGCCGAATGGATATTATTGGCCGACAATCCTTGAAGGTTGCTTCAATTATTTCAAAGGGTGCCAGGACTGTCAAAAGTTTGGTAATGTGCAAAGGGCACCTGCATCGGCAATGAATCCTATAATCAAGCCTTGGCCGTTCAGAGGATGGGTTATTGATCTCATTGGCCAAATTTATCCGCCGTCGAGCAAGGGGCACAAGTTCATACTTGTTGCTACCGATTACTTCACCAAATGGGTTGAGGCAATCCCCTTGAAGAAGGTGACATCGGCGAACATGGTGGATTTCGTTAAGGAGCACATCGTTTACCGATTTGGTATTCCTCAGACCATTACTACCGATCAAGGGACCATGTTCACATCGGGAGAGTTGTATGACTTTGCTGCTAGCATGGGTTTCAAGGTGTTAAATTCTTCTCCTTATTATGCTCAAGCTAATGGTCAAGCTGAAGCGACTAATAAAGGAGTCATTAAGCTTATAAAGCGCAAGATTGAGGAAAATCCTAGAAGGTGGCACATGGTATTAAACGAAGCTTTGTGGTCATATCGGATGGCTTGTCATGGTGCAACTAAGGTCTCGCCGTATCAGTTGGTTTATGGGCACGATGCTATCCTACCTTGGGAAATCAAAACTGGTTCTAGGCGATTATCTTTTTAGGATCAAATGATGACCGATGATTATATTACTCTGATGAAAGATGAGTTAGAAGATTTGGCAGGTCATCGGTTGAGGGCATTGATTAGCATTGAGGAGAATAAGAAGAGGGTTGCCCGATGGTATGACAAGAAAGTAAAAGTGAAGGAATTTGCCGATGGCGATTTGGTTTGGAAGTTGATTTTACCGATTGGGACTAAGAGCTCTAAATTTGGAAAGTGGTCCCCTAATTGGGAGGGTCCTTATCGGATAAAACAGTCTGCTCCTGGTAATGCGTACATTTTGGAAACTCTCGAAGGAGTAGCATTTTCTACAGTGATCAACGGCAAATACTTAAAAAGGTATTACCCTAGCATATGGGTGGATGCATAGTGCTCAGTCGAATGCCGATGAAAGAAAAATTATGAAAACATCGGTAGAAACAAACTGGCATTATATTACAAGTCGAGACTAAGTATCAGGTTACATCCTTGCTGATACAACAGGAATTACAGTAAAGAGTGGATAACTGATATCGCACGCAGGCAAATTTGCTCTATTTCGTCCATCTCCTTGGCGTCGGCGTCGGCAGAACCCTCGACCGGCTTGATCTTTTTCTTCCACAGTATAGCTTGCCGCGCGTTCTGGTCCCTTTCTTGCCGCAGGACCTTGATGGAGTCGGACAGTTGGGCTTTCTGCTGGTTGGCTGCAGTCAGATCCCCCTCAACCTTCTGTAGCTCCGCCAGTAGCTCCTCCTTCTTTGCCGACAGTCGGGAGATTTCTTGATCAAGGTTGCCGATGGAGACTTTTGCTTGACCGATACCTTTGTGCTTCTCATCGGCAATGTGTTTGAATTTGAGCTTCTCTTCCTCGCTCTTAGCTTGAGCGGCCCTATCGGCAATGCGACGGGTAAGCCTCTGGTACTGGATCTGTTTGATGTCGAGGAAGGTTGCCTGGAGAAGGACTTCTGCTGCGTCGGCGGAAAGATGGCTTTGGATCTCTTTGAATGCAATCCTTGCTGCCGATGAATCCTAAATGAGTTGAGACGTGTCTTGTAGCAGCAAGGAGAGCAGTCCTTCAAGTTTGGACTTGATTTCTGCCGATAAAGCTGGGACAGAGCTTTCCTCTACCTCATCGTCGGGAACGTCGACTGCAAAGGAGAATAGACTGTCTGCTTGAATGCGGCTTTGGCGTTCATCTTCGTCCTGAGGGTTCAGGCTGTAGGAGAAGAGGCTGTCTGGAGAGTCCTGAGCCTGAAAACAGAGAAGTTAAAATATGCCGATTGTAAAATTATACCATGAGCTTTAAGGTAATCGACTTACCGTCTTGAAGCGGATCTCCTGCCTGGGGCATGGCATACTGGATGGTCCAGCTTCATCCTGAACATCGGCAGTAGATGCCGATGACTGGGCCCTTGTTGGAGAGGCAGCCGATGCCGCTGGTGCTGGTATAGTTGTTGCCGGTGTCGCCTCCGATGTGGTGGCAGTTTCTTGTGGTGGCACTCTGTCATCGGGGACGTGGGTCGACGATGCCGATGCTAATGTCGCTGCTGCTGTGGAAGGTTGGGTTGTTTCCTCGCCGGGTAGTCTGGCCAACTGTGTCGATGCCTCCGCTATCGTGGCGGGTGGAGTTATCTCTTGAGCCGGGACGTCGTCCATCGGTTGATCAGGTACACTCACCGATGGAGGCTCTGCCGATGACCCGCCGGTGGTTGGCGCAACTGAAACCGATGGAGGTTCTGCCGATGACCCGTCGACAGGTGGTGCGACTGGAGCCAGAAGCAGTCTTGCTGGCGGCGCATCGGCAGCTGATGGCGCAGTTGGAGCCGATGGTGGAGGAGAAGCCAGCCTCAAGCGCCTCTTCTTCGTCGGCGCAGCAGCAGGGGAGCCAACCCGTTTTGACGAAGACCGGGGGGCATCGGCAACCGGGCTGGAAGATGTTTGCCTGCTGGAAGCAGATGCCAATGACCATAGTGCCTGAAAATACAAAGCAAGTTATACAAGATAAATGTTGCCGATAAAACAGTATGTAATCGGTATAGGTAAAAGCGAGTTTACTGCATAAACCCGTGTCAGGGCAACGGCAGCAGCCGATGTAGCCTGGGTTTTTGTGGGTGTCGGCGCAGGTACCTGTTGAGGCGTGAAGGCGGCCAGCGTCGGAGCTTTGGTGCCGATTATCCAAAGATTAAAGGGCCTACCACTGTTACTCATTGTGGGAACCGGATCATCGGCCTGTCAGGCGCAAAAGAGTTAAGTGCTGATACCGATGACAAAAATAAAGTAATAGAAGTACATCAGATAGCAGACTTACTGCGTCATCGGGGATGACGTAATCGGCGTCAATCAAGTGTCGATAATAGTGTGAAGACTTGGCGAGTAGCTGACATTTCCACTCTTGCCACCAAGACTTGAACTCATTGGTGATGAAGGAGGTTGGCGACCAGGAGGACAAGTCAAGGTCTGACAGATCGGCATCGGCAGGAAGGCTGATGACTTTATTCCAGTCCAGATTACTGGAGATTGCCTGCCTAGGTCTCACTACCTTAGAGTAGCAAAGTTTGATCGGCAGTTGGCCAAATGCCAGTTGTCTCGCTGCCGCCGATGGATAGTAGAACTCGTAGGATGGTGGGGCATTCTTCCCAGATCCGAAGATATTTACTGGAATAGCTCGGGGAGTAATGCTAGCCCTCATGATTGCTTGGTTCTCGGGCAGGCTTACATCGGTTAAGTTGAATAGCAGCGGAAACTGGTTGTGTTCATCAAGATATGGCCACCAGGTCCGTTCTGAGGAGGGGAGTCCGTTGTAGAACTTCTGGAAATAATAACCAAGTGCTCTGCATCGGCATCGGTACCTAGCAGCACTATGATAGCTTCTCCAAAGTTAAGCGGAGGGCGAGTTGCCGATTCATCATCATCGTATCGGTAATCTTCCGATAGGTCCCTCGGGAATTGTTGGGCAAATAAATCAAACTGGAGGGCCTTGTGCATATGTGCGTTCAGCCATAGATTGACAAACCACCAGGGGCCTCCGAGGTTGCCGATGGGTTCTCCTAGCAGTAGCTTATGGGACACTTGATGCAGCAATCGGTAAACTGATCCAAGAAGATACCTGCACAAAGGGAGCCTCGTTCCATCGACAAGTAATTCAGCCGCTGGGAGGTGCATGGTGGTCGGACCGATGGTTTTGCCGCAGAATATGAACTTTTCCAACCACATGTTTAAGAAGATGGCGTGCTCCCGTTGGGTTACCGATCCGGTTTTCTGGTTCTCTTTGATGTAGCCTGTCCAACCGCCGATATTCCGAGTGTTCACCTTGTACACTGATTTTCTGTTGAAGAGGGTGAAGGTATCGGCAAAGGTGATGTCCAAACCGGTCAGCATGTAGACATCGGCAAGGGTTGGGGTAGCTGGTCCATGCCTGAAGAGGAAAGCGTTCATGCTATCGGACCAGAAGTATGAGGCTGCCATCATCAAGTTTTCATTCTTCTCCATATCGGCAATTGAAAGCCTAACGCACTGAAATAGGTTATGCTCCTGCCAGTACACTTGCTGTGATCTGACTATTCTCAAGTACCAGTTCTTCCATCCCTTAGTAGGCTTGGGCCATGAACGGAATGTGTCCTTCCAGAGTCCTAGATCGAAACGCTCAGATCTGAACGGTACCCGGTTGGTTTCTGCGTTGATGATGAAGGTGGGGTCTGGATTGCCCATTGGGCCTAGGCAGCTGAGATTGGAACCGGCGAGTGGGATGACTACCTTGTTGTATAGCTCCTAGGGTTCGAACAAGAAGGGACGAATCAGAAAGAAGAATGAAAATAAATCTAGGTTTTTGCGAGGAAAAGAACTATGCAGAGAGGTTGGATTGAGTGGAGAATGAGTCTTACCTTCGGGATGTCGACTTGGATCGTCATTGGAAGTCGAAGGAATCATTGCAGTTCGTCCTTGATTATGGAGGAACACTGTTGCTCGAGCTTGTGTTCTTCAGCGCGGCTGGAGGTTGAAGACGAAGGTAGGAAGGTGAAAGTGAAAATGGGCTCGGGTAAAAAGGCAGTGTAGATCCCGGTAACTTTTATAATCCTGTTTAGGGGTATTTTGGGGTTCTGTTCCACACTGTGCAGGAATGTGGAGAGGCCCGCGGTAGATACGCGCGGTGATCGAGGTGGTTTGCAACTGTTTGTACTACAATCGAGGGATTTTATTATTAAATTGCAGTTCCACACGCGGGGATCGAGGAAACTGTACATCTATCTCGGGGGTAACGGCTACAGCAACGGCTACAGCAACGGCTACAGTGGAGAGAATTTCGGCACATAAGTTATACGCTCCGAAATTGGAGGGCATGTGTTGACACTGTTTTTCGACACGTGTCAAATGGGCTGAGGCTTGACTGGTCAGTCGCCGTTCTCCATCGGCATCGGGAGAATTTTTTGAGCCGATGTGGCCGATGGGAGAGTGTTGCGGGAAGACCAAGTGCGTTGCCGATGGAAGCTGATGAGCTTTTCCGATAAATTGATTGGCGAAGTCTTAATGAAACTGATTGCCGATGAAAAGTCATTGCCGATGGCTTGTCGATTACCGATGGAGGATGGTTGCCGATGGAAGATGGTTGTCGATTGCCGATAAGAGCTCATTGCTGATTGCCGATAGAGGGTGGTTGCCGATTGCCGATGAAGAAATGTTGTTGATTGCCGATCGGGAAAACGTTGCCGATGCCGATGGGCGTGATTTAGCACTTAGCAGAAGCAAAGGATTGCAAGTGGCCAAAGAAGGAAGGTGCGGATTGAAGGGGTCTGCCGATGGAAAGTTTCCATCGAAAAGAAGTATAAGGAAACTGGTGTCTTGTGCCAGTATTATTATAGTAGTTTGAGTCCGACTCTTGCATGGGTCGTTTCTTTTCCTTTAAAATAGGTGTGTTTGTTTAGGAAATAAATATTGTTATCCGGCTCCTGCGCGAGTCAATTTCCTTAGAAGTAGGAGTTTGTTTTAGAAAGGATATGTGTCGTGTCTTTGTACAACTCTCCATGCGGGAGTATAAATATGTGCCCGAGGGCTATGGAAAAAATAACCAATCCAATTCAAAACAAACCAATTTTATCTTATTCTACCTTTTTATCGCAATTTACCCTTTTCATGCATTAGTTATAGCTATCAATGAGTTCTTCAAGTTTTCGACGGGCTTCATCATCCTGATCTCTGTCAAATCCTTGCTAGTTCCGCGTGGGAGTACCTCTGAGCTTTGGCAATCCCGGCGCATCGCTGTTTGCCTCGTTCAGCTCTGCTCTAGTTATCCTTGATCAATCTGAGCCTTGACGTCCGGGCGCATCGCTGTCGTCTCGTTCAGTTTGTTCTAGTTATCATCCTTGTCGATTGATTGGTCAAATCGACTGGCACGCCTCCGGAATACCAAGCTTTGGGTAATAGCCCAAGGTGTTCACAGATCTGACGCTTTTTGTGTCAACATATTCCTCCATAGCCCGCTCCATGGCCTGCTTCTGATCATCTTTCAGATCGGCCTCAGAAACTTCAATGACATTCCTCTGGTTGACATCGGCGTGATCACCCATGCCGAATGTGTAGATCTGTATAATCGGGTCCCACCGGGTGTGCCAAAAGAGGTGTTGACACAAAAAGTGTCAAATTTGTGAACACCTCGGGCTATTACCCAAAGCTCGGTATTCCGGAGGCGTGCCAGTCGATTTGACTAATCAATCGACAAGGATGATAATTAGAACAAACTGAACGAGACGACAGCGATGCGCCCGGACGACAAGGCTCAGATTGATCAAGGGTAACTAGAGCAGAGCTGAACGAGGCAAACAGCGATGCGCCCGGATTGTCAAAGCTCAGAGGTACTCCCACGCGGAACTAGCAAGGATTTGACCGAGATCAGGATGATGCAGCCCGTCGCAAGCTTGAAGAACTCGTTGATAACTACAGCTAATGCAGTAAAACGGTAAATTGCGATAAAAGTAAGATAAAAGTAGAGTTGGTTTGTTTTGAATTGGATATATCTTTTTATCTCATAGCCCTCGGGCATATATTTATACTCCCGCATGGAGAGTTGTACAAAGACACGACACATATCCTTCCTAAAACAAACTCCTACTTTAAAGGAAACTGACTCGCGCAGGAGCCGGATAACAATATTTATTTCCTAAACAAACACACCTATTTTAAAGGAAAGTAAACGAGTCATGCAAGAGTTGGACTCAAACTACTATAATAATACTGGTACAAAACACCAGTTTCCTTATTCTTTTCTTCGATGAAAACTTTCCATTGGCAGATCCCTTTAATCCGCGCCTTCCTTTTTCTTGACCACCGGTAACCTTTTGCTGCTACCAAGCGCTAAGTTACGCCCATCGGCATCGGCAACACTTCCCTGATCGGCAACATTTCCGATTAGCATCCTTGTGCTGGTAACTCCACCAATCATCCCTATCAGCAATCGGCAACCACCCTTCATCGGCAATCGGCAATGATCTCATTCGGCAATCGGCAATGACTCTTCATCAGCCATCGGCAATGACTCTTCACCGGGCATCGGCAATGACTCTTCATTAGCAATCAGCTTCAGTAAAACTTCACCAATTAACCTTTGTCGGCAAAGATCATCTAGCCTTCATCGGCAACGCACCTGGCCCTCTGCAGCAGTCTTATCGGCAACATTGGCTCAGAATTTTCCCGATGCCAATGGAGAACGGCCATTGACTAGTCAAGCCTTAGCCCACTTGACACGTGTCGAAAAACGGTGTCAACACCCAGGGTACTTGACGGGCATCGACGATTTCATCAAGCGAGCTAGAGCCAATGTTGGGGACTCACATCTTGTATTATGTCCATGCAAAGACTGCAAGAATACGAGAAAATGGGGCAACATGGAGAATATACGGTTGCACATGATCACAAGGGGGTTCATGAGAAACTACACGATTTGGACTTTGCATGGAGAGGTTAGTCAAAATGTTAATGATGATGTGCACATGCCTAGTGTATCCCTGAATGCAATATTGTCTGTTCATGAGTACACAGAACATGTGCCTACCAATGATGATGTGTTTATGAATACATTAGCTAACGACACTGAGGAAAATGATGGCATTTCACAGCTTCTACATGATGTGCATGGGGGATTCCTTAGTGCTTCACAGTTGAAAAAACTGGAAATGATGAGAAAGGATGCAAAAACACCATTGTTTCCGTGCTCCCCAATAAGCAAACTGGAAGCCAACATCATGCTATTGGAGTTCAAATCAACGAATGGGTTGAGTGATAAAGGCTTCGATAACTTGTTAGTTATACTACATAAACTGTTCCCGGAGTCCAAGTTAGCAAAAAAGACTTACCTTGCGAAGAAAATGATTTGCCCAATTGGCCTCGAGGTTGAGAAAATCCACGCGTGTTTCAATGACTGCATATTGTACCGTGGAGAGAAATACAAAGACTTGGATGCATGTCCCAAGTGTAAAACTCTCTGATACAAGCAAGGGCCATCAAATGATGGAAGCAAGACCAGAGGAGGGCCAGTAAAGTTCGTGTGGTATTTTCCTATAGCTCCACAAGTGCATAGGTTGTTTGCAAATGAGAAGTCAGCCAAGTTGTTGCGTTGGCACGGCGAAGAGCGAAAGAAAGATTCAATGATGAGACACCCCGTCGATGGGTCGGACTGGAGGACTATCAACACTATGTTCTATAAGAACATCGGTGGAGAGGTAAGGCATCTGTGGTTTGCTTTGAGCACGGATGGGATGAACCCGTTTGACCAGGTGAGAACCAATCATAGCACTTGGCCAGTGACGCTATGTATATACAAACTTCTACCCTGGCTTTGTATGAAACGGTCATACGTCAAGATGCCATTACTAATCCTAGGACCAAGACAACCTAGTAATGATATTGATATGCTTCTAGAACCAGTGATTGATGAACTACTACAGATGTGGGAGACGGGTGTGAAGGATGTCTGGGATGAGTACAAAAAAGAACATGTCACGGTAAAGGTTGTACTTATCGCTACAATCACCGACCTACCAGGGCGAGGTTCCTTGTCTGGAGAGAAGACAAAAGGATACACTGGGTGTGTCGAGTGCTTGGACGAGACTGAAGCTACACATCTACAAGAAAACAGGAAGATGGTCTACATGGGATACCGTAGGTTTCTACGTTGTGATCACCCTTACCGTAGGAATACAAAAGATTTTAATGGGACTACTGAGAAACGTGGACCTCCAAAGTATCGAGATGGGAAACAGCTGCTTCAACAATTAAGCAAACTCACAAATGTTGTCCTTGGGAAGGGCGATGGGGCAGTAGCAGCGCCAACCGATAGTATCTGGAAGAAAAAATCTATCTTCTGGAAACTACCTTACTGGCAACTTTTGAGTGTACGTCACTATCTTGATCCAATGCACATAACTAAAAACGTGTGCAGTAACACACTTAACACGTTGATGAACACCGGTGGAACAAGCAAGGATTCTCTCGCGACACGCTTGGACATGCAACACCTGGGCCTCAGGAAGGAGTTGCACCCAGTAACTCTTGAGAATGGTCACTTGAAACTTCCGGTGGCATCATGGACACTGAAAAAGGAGGAAAAAGAAATGCTTATTTCTTTCTTCAACGATCTCAAAGTACCGAGTGGCTACTGTGGGAACCCGAAAAGGCTAGTTAACATGGGAGAACTTAAGTTTAACTATGGTTCTATGAAGGCCCATGATTGTCATGTCATAATGACTCAGCTGCTCCCAGTTGCCCTGCAAGGTATCCTCCCTAACAAGGTCCGCGCTCCAATCATAAAGTTGTGTTCGTTCTTCAACGCAATCTCTGAAAAGGTCATTGAAGTGGGCAGGCTAGACCGCCTGAAGCAGGAGATAGCCGAGATTATATGCAGGCTTGAGATGCATTTCCCACCGACTTACTTCGACATTTCAGTGCATCAACTTGTTCATCTTGTGAATCAAATAAAAGCCCTTGGCCCAATATACCTACACCAGATGTTTCCTTTCGAGAGGCTCATGAAAGTTTTTAGGCGGTATGTTAGGAATAAATTCAGACTAGAAGGGAGCATGGTAGAAGGATGGTCAAAAGAGGAGGCTATTGAGTTCTCCACATATTATCTGGACATCAAGCGGGTCGGAGTTCCAGTATCTCATCATGATGGAAGACTAGGGGGCAAAGGAACAATAGGTGAGAAAGCTGTCAAAATAGACAAAGTGATCTCCTTCAGACAAGCACACTTTGTTGTTCTCCAGCAGGCCGACGGTGTGATGGCATACATTGATGAGCACAAACAGTTACTGCAAAGGAAGCACATCGGTAGGTCACAGGCTTGGCTTGAGAAAAAACATAAGGAGGAATTCGGTGACTGGTTTCGACGCCAAAGGCTAGGAATGGTGACGGGATGTCAGCTAGATCTCTTAGCCCCTGGACCTTCGACTACGCTAATGATGTACCAAGGATATCAAATAAATGGTTTTACATTTTACACAAAAAACAGGACGGAAAGAGCACCAACCAAAATAGTGGTGTTCGTTTCGACACCCACGATGAGTATGGCACGGTGATGGCAACATACTATGGTTTCATAGATGAGATATGGGAGCTAGACTATGGACATCAATTGAAAGTTGCTCTTTTCCATTGTCTGTGGGTCCGGCTGAATGAAATCAACACTGACAAGGATGGGTTCACTACCGTTGATCTATCCAAGACCGCATACAGAGATGACCCCTTCGTCCTTGCAAAGGATGTTTTCGAAATCTTCTATGCAAGGGATAACAATACAAATGGAATACGACATGTAGTATTGCAAGGCAAAAGGAAGATTGTCGGTGTCGACGGAGTGACAGACGAAGAAGACTACAAAGGTTATGAAGAAATGGCTCTTTTTGGGGCGGACGTTACCTTACATGTCCTTGAAGAGGGTGACGAACCGCTTACCTCCGGAGTGATCACGATGAGGCCATCGTCGTGCCTGCACCGTGAATTGTTAGAGTATCATAAACTATGTAATCCTTAATGAAATATTGTTTTAGTAATTTACATCGAATTTGAGATCATATGAAGTTGTAGATTGATGAGTTGTACCACGTTGTTGATTGATGTATGCCATGTCAAAAGGAATTAAAAAACTATACAGAATTAGACCTTGAGTGTATAAGCATTAATGTAGAGCTCCTCAAAACTAGCAAAAGCTATGTTGGAAGATTTTCAACTTGTATTCAAATTTTTGGAGTAATTACAAAGGGGGTAATTGAATTTTAAACCCTTATTCAAATTCAAAATGGAATTCAAAAACTAGAAATAATTAGACCTTGAGTGTATAAGCAATAATGTAGAGCTCCTCAAAACTAGCAAAAGCTATGTTGGAAGATTTTCAACTTCTATTCAAATTTTTGGAGTAATTACAAAGGGGGTAATTGAATTTTAAACCCCTATTCAAATTCAAAATGGAATTCAAAAAATATAAAGAATTTGAATATGCTACTTCAGCAAAAGTTGTAGAGAATTAAAAATTATGCAACTTCTATGTTTGGAGTTTTTCAAGTTCTAGTAAAAAAATCAGGAGTAATTTGAATTCTAAAGCAAAAGACAGATTTAAAAAATACACACATCACTGCCGGTTATAGAGGAACCGGCAGTGATGCGCCATCATCACTGCCGGTTCAAAAGAACCAGCACTGATGCACCCTCATCACTGTCGGTTCCTATTACAAACCGGCAGTGATGAGGCGGACTATATAAGGAAAGGGCGCGGTCTGAAATTTTCAGACTCGCGCCCATTCCACACTTAGCCGCAGCAGGAGTCCGACGCCGCAGCAGGAAGCTCTGTGCCAACGACGCCACCGCTCGACGCCGCAGCAGGACCCTCCCGCCGATGCTCGAGCTCGCCGCGCTCCAGCCCGACGCCGCAGTAGGAAGCTCTCTGCCAACGACGCCGCACCACGCCAGTGCCCGCCGCTGGACTTCACCGGCCACTGCTTCAGTGCTGCTTCGGCGCCGCCACTCTTCCCTCCACGACGTCGCTCGGTGGTCCATGACACTGCTAGGAGCGCTACATCCCGCCAGGAGTTTCCACGGTGAGCTCTCCCCTCCATGCAGCCAAGGTGTTTGACAAAATGTGGCAGAGAGAGAAAGCTGAGAGAGAAAGATAGATAGAGATAGAGAGATAGGTAGAGATTAGAGATAGATTCATATTGATGGTAGCATGATCCATATTAATTCATATATATTTCAAGATTCAAGTTTTGTATATATATATATATCATGATTCATTTTTTAATGGAGAGAACAATATTGTACCATATCATGATAGAGAGACAGAGAGAGAAAGAGTTGTCCCTTCATCCTTATATGTCAAAGGCTTGATTCAAATATGTTGCTACCATATAGATAGTGATAGTTATAGAGAGATAGATAGAGATAGAGAGATAGAGAGTGAGATACAATCATATATATGCCATCTCTTTATTTCATATTGTGGCTACCATGATTAAAATTATGTATAGCATCACTTATATAGAGAGATAGAGAAAGAGATAAATGTCATCCTATGCTTGAGAGATAGAGAAAGAGATATAGATGTATAAATGTCATATCATATATACATGGCAAAGATAGAGAGATACATAGAGAGATAGATAGAGAGAGATATAAAGATAGAGAGAAAGATAGAGAGATATATGTCATCATCCTATGCTTGTATATATGGCATCATCTTATGCTTGTATATATGGATTTTCTTATCCTACACTTATGCTTGTATATATGTCATCATCCTATGCTTGTATATATATGTTATATACCTATGAGTTAATACCAATAATCGAAATTATTGTCCAGAAACATGACAATTAAGCGTCGATTCACCACCCGTCGCCCTGCAACCGTAGCCGATGACCAAGCCACTAGTGGTGGCGGTGCTGAATGTGACCAAGGATCCGATGACAACCAGCAAGGGGATCAAAGACCTTGGAGCCCTAGCCATATGCTAAACCTAGAAGAGGGCCAAGGAGACGAGGTAATAACTTAGGTCATACCTAAAAACGCGGTAGATATAACCAGAAAAGTTTGATGGGGACTTATTTATAAATTTTGAAACAGGTTCCGCCGGAAGGTCCAAGTACTGGTGAGAGTTCCAAAAGGACTAAGCGTGGTGCAACAAAGCTCCCTCAGACAACTAGACACTGGCACATCTCTCAGTTCGATCAACTAGGGGAGCCGGTGGATCCACTTAAAGCATTGGGCCCATACATGAGTACCATCGGGGCACATGTATGGGACTTCATCTCGATCAAATACAGGAAGTGGAATGGCAGTGAGCAAGACCCGTGGAGGGTTCCAGAAGTGGATAAGGAACTAGTTTAGAACAAGCTCAGAGGGTATTTCACTTTCCCTAATGATTGTGATGAAGCGACAGTCAAGAAGAGGGCCAAGGAAATCATGGGTCACTCCTTAAAGAATTTCAAGGGAAAGTTGCACAAGCTCATCAAGGAAGAAAAAGAACCAAATTTTGCGGGAGGTGAATTCAGCAAGCAGAGGGACTTCTGGGAGAAGTTCAAGGCTTACAAGCTATCCGAAGAGGCCAAGGCATCAAGCAAAAGAAACAAAGCAAACTCGCTTAGGTCAAATAATCCTCACCGCCTAGGATCGTGTGGGTACGTAAGGAAGATTCCGGTTTGGGATGCCCAAGTTGAAGCACTAGAGCGAAGCGGTGTTACGCCTCAGACAAGCGATTGGCAGCCCAGATCAATGAACTACCTACTCGCAAGGGGGCACGATACAATCCTGACGAGAGCCTTTCCGCCAGCGTTGAACCCATCACGGATCTCCTCCAGAAGATTTCCACTATCACTGAGGAAGTGCATAGAGGGGCCCGCAGGTCGGATAGAGAAAATGACGTGCTCACGCAAGCACTTGGAACCAAGGAGCACCCGGTCGGACTAGAGGAGCCGGGATAATTCCTTGGGAGAAAGCATTTGAAGGTGAATCTGCTTCCTATAGGAGCCAGGTCAGGGCTAGAATGCAAAGAGAAGAGGAGTTCCAAAGGATGCGAGAGGAGCTAGAACAGAGCATGGAAGCATGGATAGTTGCTCAAGTGGCGAGCGCTATGCAATCCATGTGTTCGAGTCAAGGGCCGCATGCAATCCCTGCTTTGAATAGCCCAGTGCCCGGCAAGGGCCGCAGTAGCTGTGGCTCAACCCCTATGCCTGACGACGAAGAGGTCAATGCTCCTCATCCAATGGACGACATCACAAAACCTGTGAATGTCAGGTTGTACATCCGTCAGCAGTGGACCAAAGACAAGGTGGCGGTCGGGCAAGCATTTCCTAGAGGAGAGAACTTCATTCATGGCAAGCCAGTGCCACTCGGGTATGCCAGGGTCAGCATTGATGAGATCTTGGACAAGAAGTACAATAAGATACATATTGATTTCCCAGTGGAGGAAGAAAGGCCGCGTCTAGTTCACAACTTAGGCACTCATGTCGCCTGGCGCAAACGCTTCATCAAGCTAGACGAGCAGCAATCTTCGGAAGATGAGGATGACAGTGAATCATCTCGGTCCCCTCCGCGAAGAGGTTTCTCTCCTCGTCAAGATCCACTGACACCTCCTCCACCGCCAAAGGAGAAGACTCCTTCTCCACCGCCAAAGGAGAAGACTCCTCCTCCTCCTCCTCCACCAGCTTCAAAGTCCTCAGGACTGGGATCTCGATGGTCTAGGTCTAGATCAGGTTCGACTTTGCAATAGAGGAGGTCATCAGCTTCGGTTGGTAAAGATCCCAAGATGACTAGTAAAAGGCAGAAGCTAGCGCCGAGTGAGGACAAAATTCTACGAGCTCAGATTGCAGAAAAGGCCGCCAAACTTGCCTTGTATGCACCATTGGCTTATATACTTGAGAAACAGAGCGAATTTGAAAGGCAAAGCAAAAATCCGGGTAATCAAGAAAGATCTAGAGAAATACACACCTTACAGCAGCTAGAGATACAAACCTTGGCAGCGGACCTGAACATAAGCATGAAGGATGCCGAGAATCTCTATTTTGGAAAAACCGGATTTGAAAACGCCAAAGTTGTATACAAGTTTGAACTAGGAAAGCCTATGGTCGCCAGCGAAGAAGAGTATAGAAAATTGCCAACAAACATGCGACAGTTGCATGATTATTACATCATAGACAGTAATAGCAGAGAAGACAAGATAGCAACCTTTGAAGTATGCATCCCTTCTTATTTACATTTTAATCATCCTGAAGAAGTTGTGCATACTATTCATTATGAAGACCTCTTTCAATTCTTTCAACGACGCTCACAGGATGTGCAGATTATGATGTTATGGACTCTGTAAGTACCATACCCTAACAACGTTATAATAAACTACGTGATCTGCATTTGAATATATCCATGCATGTTTATTTTGCAGGTCTATAGCAAAATTTTGCCTCCAAAAATGAAATAGCATTTTTGACTTCTTGGACCCCATCTTGGTAAATGAGACAACATGCAAAGCCGGTCTCCAAGATCCGTATGTCTCAGCAAGTTTGAAGATAGAGTTTGAAAGAATGTTCTCAGTCGGCAAAACAAACGCACTGCTAACCTACAATTGCGAGTATGTGTTCTCGACCCTTACTTAAGTGTTTTTTCTTGATATATCATTCAATAACATGAGCTTTGTGATTGCAGCAACCATTACGTCCTCGGAGATATAAGTCTTAAAAATTCAACTATCGAGGTGTGGGACTCAAAAAAGAAGCCACTTCAACTTATCGAACCCCTAGTCAAAGTGCTAAATATGTAAGTGAACCCAATATCACCACACTTTTCAATCACATATGATATTGTAATTAATGTCCTCAGCCTTCACACTTCATTTACATTGTCACATAGAATGAAGGCGTTACCTAATTGGAGAAAAATGTGGAGCCTAAGCTGCAAAAGAAATGGAGAGCCCCATTCAAAGTGGAGTATATGAAGAAGGTCAAGCACCTAGATCAACCAATGGGGAACAACGAGTGCGGGTTCTTTGTGATGTGGGCAATGCTTGCCTACTTTGGCACAAAACTAGGAATAGGAGATGGCATGGTACGTACGCGTCGCATTTTAATTCTATTGTTTTATCTTACGTATGTGCATCTCAATATCATCTTGTATCAATTTACAGTGCAAAGATCAAGGCCACAATAGGTTGGTAGATTTTGAGATAAGAGGATTTCAAGAGGAGATAGCAGCTCTTATTCTGGACGAGATAGTGTATAGAAAAGGATATATGTCCATTATGCAGAGTAAGGACTTCAAGAAGATCTACAAAAAAGACCGCCTCGAAAGGCTATTGTAATGCGACATTTAATTTGATACTTTAAGTTTTGTTTGGATGTTTTGTAATAATTATTATAAACGTGTGATGGGTTTGTATTGTCGCTAGTCCACAACCACCTTCAATTCACATCGTTATCAAATGGTTCGATAGCAAACACCCCACGATCTCCCACCCCACCACCTCTACCCTGAACCCCAAATGAAAATAAAACAAATAATAAAATGCAAATTTAAAAAATAATATCACTGTCAGTTCAATTAAAACCGACAGTGATGGCTCAAGCATCACTGTTGGTTGGTGGAACAAACCGGCAGTGATGGCTCAAGCATCACGGCTTGGCCTCATCACTGCCGAATTGCCAGTGCCGGTTCAAAAACCGCCACTGAAGGGGGGTTTTGAACTGACACTGATTGCAGGTTCTGTAGTAGTGTTTGGACATGTTTCTCCAATTAATACATGTACACTTTATCAAAAACTACGTACTTATCGACTTTAATTAAATATTATAAACCATATAACTTAATATCTAACTCTTCTACTAACACATGAATAGTATTAGAACAAAAGAAAGAAATCTATCAAAACTGTATTTGAATTGGATACAGACCTACTCTATAATATTATTGCCAACATAACTTATATTAGTATGGATGTCATGGTCATTTAGCAAATAAAACATAGTTTATATTTTTTTATAGAAAGGGTAAAAAAAAATAGACATATAACACTCCTACTCTCCTTTTTCATTAATATTGAGATTTTTTCTCTCCGTTGCAACGCACGGGTACATTTGCTAGTTAAAGAAAAACCGTAGAAGGTAAGGCAAAGAACGAGAAGTTACTTTCAGTCAAATCCGATCCTACAAATCGGAGCCACACGAGACTAGATCAGACGGATGAGTTTTTTTTGGGTGATGTGGACATGACTCCTTACCGAGAAGTTATTTCCAAACATAGGGTTAGATTGCTTGTTAAAAAAGTTTGATCGAAAATGGAAAAATGATCTATATAAAAATGAAAAGTTTTAACACCTTTCTATTCAAAAAAAATTCAGATGATGTCATTTAGTGTCTCATTTGACAAAGTTTGACCAAGTCAAATTTTGAATTTAAAAAATGACACCTTCACCCTAGTATTTGAAACTCTAAATGGATTCAAATATAAAAGTCATGAATACAAGGCTTGTCAAACTCATCAAGATCTAAATTTTTTGTTTTGGTCAACTTTTCATCGGACAAAGTTTGGACAATTCAAATTTTGAAATTTTAAATTTTGACACCTCCAAACCAGTTTTCGAAACCCTAAATGGTCTCAAATAGAAAAGTCATGAATACCAAGTTTGGTCAACTCATCAAGATATACATTTTTTGTTTTGGTCAACTTTTCATCGGACAAAGTTTGGACAATTCAAATTTTGAAATTTTAAATTTTGACACCTCCAAACCAGTTTTCAAAACCCTAAATGGTCTCAACTAGAAAATTCATGAATACCAAGTTTGGTCAACTCATGAAGATCTACATTTTTTATATTGGTCATTTTTTCATTTGAGAAAGTGTTACTAAAGTTTCATTCTAAATTGACAAGTCTCTCATATAGTTTCATAAACTAAATGTGAGATTTATAATTTTATGAATAATGTTTATTAACACTTTCTAAAATAGAAAAATAATCTATATAACAAATGTAGATCTTGATGGGTTCTAACACCTTTGTATTCAAAAGTTTTTCAGGTGAGGTCATTTAGTGTCTCATTTGACAAAGTTTGACCAAGTCAAATTTTGAATTTAAAAAAATGACACCTTCACACCAGTATTTGAAACTCTAAATGTCTTTAAATATAAAATTCATGAATACAAAGTTTGTTAAACTTATCAAGATCTACATTTTTTGTTTTGGTCAACTTTACATCAGACAAAGTTTGGACACTTCAAATTTTGAATTTTTAAATTTTGACACATGCAAACCAGCTTTCGAAATCCTAAATGGTCTCAACTAGAAAAGTCATGAATACCAAGTTTGTTAAACTCATCAAGATCTACATTGGTTGTTTTGGTCAACTTTTCATTTGACAAAGTTTGGACGTTTCAATTGTTGAATTTTTAAATTTTGACACCTCCAAACCAGTTTTCGATACACTAAATTGTCTTAAATAGAAAAGTCATGAATACCAAGTTTTGTCAACTCATCAAGATCTACATTTGTTATATTGGTCATTTTTGCATTTGAGAAAGTGTTAGAAAAAGTCTCTCGTATAGTTTCTTAACTATGAGATTCATGATTTTGTGACTAATGTTTATTAAGACTTTCTCAAATGCTTTTGTTAGGAATAAGTGAGTAGTGTTGTGGTAAAGCAGTTCGCACTATTGCTAGGGGTGTTGGGTTCAAACCCATTGCATATTTATTATTTTTTGAAATTTATTATTTATTTTAATTTAACCCTTGATGAGACTTGAACCAATAAATGTCTTAAAAAATTACACCATGTGCTACATATTTATTCTTTTTTTGGAATTCGTGATTTATTTTAATTTAACCCTGGATCAGACTTAGACTCATAAATCTCTTAAAAAATTAAACCATTCATTAACATGTAAGTAGTGTAATGGTTTGTTAATGCCTTAGACAATCCTAAGGTCATAGGTTCAACTCCTCCTCTCTTCACAAGTAATTGTTTTTAAATTAACAATTCATTTATTGGACATATCATTTTTCTTATAATTAAAAATTCACTTATTAGTTGTTTTTTATTTTTTCAGAACTCTTGCAGCTGCGTATTTATTATTTTTTGAAATTCATTATTTATTTTAATTTAACCCTGTTTGATCAGACTTATTAATATATTAGTTCTCTTAATAGATTTATTTTTTAACAAACTTAATAGATTAGTTCTATTTCCATATTTTAAAGGATAATTATTAATATAGTTTTATATGGCTAACTTTAACATAAACATATAGCAGTTGTATTGGTAAGGCCATTGCGTTTGAACTAAGACATCTTGGGATCCAATCCCAGGTGTAGTTTGTTTTTCTTTTTTTTTTAATCATGACCATAAGATATTGCAACCATATCTATAAATTTCCTACGGATTAGAACTTTTATAACAAATTAATAAACCTAAAATATAATTATAAGATACAATAAGAAACCGTTTTTTAACCTAAAGTTGTTTATACATTACTCAATTATATTAAAATTAATATATAAAAATTTGATTAAAGTAAATATAGCTATTGTACCATCAAGTACATGAAATACACTTACATGAATAAAAATATATATAATAACTTTATATTCTGTTTAGTAATCATGAAAACCCTTTATTATGAAAATAACTTGATTTGTTCTCACACTTATTTTATATTACGACTACAACCATGATCATCTTAATATTGTAACACCAACAAATATGCACGCAACGCAAATAAATCGTGGCAAAAGTAAAAACTTGTTGCAACCATCAATAAAGAGTTTCAATATCAACTTTGTATTGCAACACCAAACAAATTGCACGCAGCGCAGACAAACTCGTGGCAAGAGTCACAACATATTGCAACCATCGACTAAAGAGTTGTAATATCATTATAGTATTGCAACGCCAACAAAAACCCCTGCAACAAAAAAATTGTTACAATACTGACCTTTTTCTTGCAACCATCAAATAAAAGTGTTGCAATATCAACTTAGTATTGCAACGTCAGTAAAAGTCCCCGCGACGCAAATCAAAGTGTGGCAACAATGATAATGTATTGCAACCACACTATATTTCATTGCGATAACAATTACTCGTTGCAACGATTTTCATCTTTTTTGCCACGACACAATTTTTATGGCAAAAATTCCATATATCGCAACCAAAAGTGCAAATGGTTGCGAGAGCACTCCTTGTTGCAACGAAATCGTTGACGTTGCCCCGAAAGAGCGTGGCAAAAGGGTCGGAATCTAATAGTGATACTTTAGAGTCTTTGGTTGCAAATGCTATATTTTGAAGAAAGGCACAAGACTTGGGAAGTTTGACAAGTGTGATGAAGGGTTCTTACTTGGTTACTCAGCCACAAGCAAAGCCTATAGAGTTTGGAATTCGGCTAGTGGTATACTTGAGGAGGTACATGATGTTGAATTTGATGAAACCAATGGCTCCTAAGTTGAGAATGAGAATCTAGAAGATGTGAGTGGTCCTCAATTGTCAAAGGCTATGAAGAACATGGATATTGGTGATATTCGGCCAAGGCAAGTGATTGACATTGAAGATGACAAAGATCAAGTGCTCAACTCACCTAATGTGCAAGCTAGTGGCTCTCAAGTGCAAGATCAACAAGTTGCTAGTTCATCTCAACCAAGCTCAAGCAATCAAGTTCCAACTCTCCAACCAACCAACATAGCAAGAGATCACCCCATTGATCAAATTGTTGGTGACATTACAAGTGGTGTTCAAACAAGATCAAGCTTAGCATCCTTTTGTGAGCACTACTCTTTTGTATCATCCATAGATCCAACAAAGATTGATGAAGCCCTACAAGATGTTGATTGGGTCAATGCTATGCATGAGAGCTCAACAATTTCACTAGGAACCAAGTTTGGGAACTAGTTGAAAGACCCAAGAACTATAATGTGATTGGCACAAGATGGGTATTTAGAAACAAGCAAGATCAAGATGGTATAGTTGTGACGAACAAAGCAAGATTGGTAGCTCAAGGATACACTCAAGTTGAGGGTCCTGACTTTGGAGAAACTTATGCACCGGTTGCAAGATTAGAGGCAATTAGAATCTTATTGCCCTATGCATGTGCCAACAACATAAAGCTATACCAAATGGATGTGAAGAGTGCTTTCTTGAATGGATATATCAATGAGCTAGTACATGTTGAGCAACCTCCCGGATTTGAAGATGACAAGAAGCCCAACCATGTGTACAAGTTGAGGAAGGCTCTATATGGCTTGAAGCAAGCACCTAGAGCATGGTATGAAAGATTGAGGGATTTCCTTATATCAAAAGGGTTCATCATGGGGAAGGTTGACACTACTCTCTTCACCAAGAAGCTTAGCAAGGATCTATTTGTGCTTCAAATCTATGTGGATGACATCATATTCGGTTCAACCAATCAAGAATTTTGTGAAGAATTTGGCAAGATGATGGCAAATGAGTTTGAAATGTCAATGATTGGTGAACTTAGCTACTTCCTTGGTCTTCAAATCAAGCAATTGAAGAGTGACACCTTTGTGAGTCAAGGCAAGTATATCAAGGATATGATGAAGAAGATTGGCTTAGAAGAGTCTAAAGGCATTAGCACTCCAATGGGCACTAATGGACACTTGGATAGTGATGCTAGTGGCAATATGGTGGATCGAAAGTTGTATCGGTCTATGATTGGAAGCTTACTCTATGTGACCGCTTCTAGGCCGGATGTGATGTTTAGTGTATCCATGTGTGCAAGATTCCAAGCCTCTCCAAGAGAAAGTCACTTGAAGGCTACAAAGAGAATATTGAGGTACTTGAAGCATACACAAGATGTTGGATTGTGGTATCCGAAGGGGTCAAACTTTGAGTTGCTTGGATATTCAGACTCCGACTATGCGGGATTCAAGATTGATAGAAAGAGCACATCGGGCACATGTCAATTGCTAGGCATGTCACTTGTATCTTGGTCATCAAAGAAGCAAAATAGTGTTACACTCTCTACCGCCGAAGCTGAATACATAAGTGTGGGTAGTTGTTGTGCTCAATTGCTTTGGATGAAAGCAACTTTGGATGACTTTGAAATCAAATTCAAGCAAGTGCCATTGCTATGTGACAATGAAAGTGCGGTGAAGCTAACCAACAATCCGGTTCAACATTCAAGAACCAAGAACATTGATGTAAGGCACCACTTCATAAGAGACCATCAACTAAAGGGTGATATCAAAATCACAAGTGTTGGAACTGATGATCAACTTGCCGACATATTCACCAAGCCACATGATGAGAAGAGGTTTTGCAAGCTAAGAAATGAATTGAACATTCTTGACTTCTCAAATATGTGTTGATGCACCCCCATATATGACATGCCTCTCCTTCGAGATATACAAGGTACAAGTTGATTGACATGTCATTCATCCTTATTAGGACTTGTTACTGCATCTAGACATCAATTCATTAGGCTCATTAATGAAAATCAAATGATTTGATGCTTATATGGTACCACTATTGCTTCTATGCTTGATATGATCTAGTGGTAGCATATGGCATATTTGTGGGCTTGCAATCCTAGAGTTTGATCTAGATCATGAACTTCAAATGTTTAGCTCAACATGGCCAAGATAACCATTCTAGGATGTGTGAACAAGCTTGTCCATGATTTAAACTGAGTTAAATACCTTGGGGCAAGTAATCTAGATTCAACCACAACTAAGCTTCTCTCCAATAATCAATGCTTTTGAGCACATATTTTATGATAATAGATGACAAAGGGGGAGAAGTAAGTAGTAAGACAAAGAAAACTTAATTTTGAAAATGAAAGCACACAAATAGAGGGAGCAAGCCTATGAATAAAGTTGTTGCATATATTTGTGCATTCATAATTGCTTGCTTGCATATGAACTTATATTCATGATATGATTGTGTGGTGAATGCTAGAAACCTAAATGATATGGTGCTTGAAGAACTACCATGATTAGGTGTTTTTCATGTGCTATCTAGTTCTTTTAAGTTTGCCTCTCAAAGTGTTTCCAAGTTGCTTTTCAAGTGGTTTCTAGGCACTCATGGTGCTAAGGATGGTATAATATTGCACTCTGATTGGTATCACGCTTCAAAGGTCCATCCTACACACCTTAGCATCTTTTGGTAGCATTCACTCTCCCACAATTCTTATTCATGCATATGTGATCAAAATGAACAAAACTCATATATCACATATGTAGGGGGAGCTAATACTACCAAAGTTGAAATTTTCATCATATATATTTATTTGTGAAAGGTTGTCATCAATTACCAAAAAGGAGGAGATTGAAATACCTAGTTTGGTTTTGGTTAATTGATGAAACCTATGGACTAACCCTTGAACTAAGTGTATGATCAAGATAGGGTGGTTCACCTTGATCTATGGAGCTAGATGGATGACCATGATAGATCAAGTGCTCCATGGACTAAGGAAAAGAAGAAAGAGAAAAACAAAAATGGGCTCAAGGCAAAGGTATATCATAGGCCATTTTTCGTTAAGTGATCAAGACACTATAGAGAGTGTGATCACATTTAGGATAGATAGCCGTAGTATTAAGAAGGGAAAACTCGTTTCGATTACGGTTATCATGTGCCACTAGGTTTGCATTGCATTCATATAAAATAAACCTAAGTGAAACAAACTAAATTAATTCCAAGAAATATATCGTAAAAGGCTAACACAGGGAACCAAGTGTATGGATCACAAGGTGTTAGCACTTGAAGACTTGGAGAAGAAGAAGCAACTCAATTGTACACAAGTATGAGGTCCGGAAGCAGGGTCCGGACACAAGGGATGCACAACCCGGACTAATGCGTGTGAGTCAGGTGGCATACCCTAGCCCTTGGGTTCTCTGGACAGGAGGTCCGGACGCTGAAGAAGGTCCGGACGCAGGGCTCCGGTAAACTGTCCGGATGAAAGTTGCTGTCTACGTAGCGACCGGACGTTGTTGTGCGTCCGGACGCAGGACTCCGGTCGTGAGTCCGGGCGTTTGGATCTCTCTAGACCGGCTCTGTGTAGGGTCCGGACGCAAGGCGTGATGGTCCGGACCCCAACTGTTCACTGCATCTGGAGTAAAGAATCAGCAGCAAACAGAGGCGCCAACAGTCGAATTCAAACTGGTGGAGGGTTCGGACGCATGGCCATTGGTCCGGACCCCCCATGAAGAATGCGTCCGGAGTCACGCAGAAAGCTATGGAAAGGAGAAAAACGGCTAGCTCGGTTTGGATGGATATTTAAGTGGCTTGGCCGGCTCCTAGGGCTTCTCTCTTGCACCTCTCATTCATTTGATACACTTGTGCTTGCTTGAGATAGCCCCCAACTCATTCTCTTCACTCTTGTTCCATACTTGTGAGAGTTTGAGTGATCCAAGTGCTTTGATCATTGCATTGCATCTTAGTGGCACTTGGTCATCGTCATCATCATCGTCATCGTCATTTCTTTGATACACTTGGTCTCTTCACTCTCATTTGGGTGGATTCTTGTGGCGCCCGAGGGTTTGTGGGCTAGGCTTGTCATTGCCTATTAGCCACCGAATCACCATTTGAGTAGTCGACACAATGGGGACTAGCTTGGTGGCAACCAAGTGAACCTCGGGAGAAAAATCATTGTGTTCATCTTGTCTCCTGGCTACTCTTGGTATTCATATTGTGATTGGATCTTCATTGGTACATCCTCTACACAAGGCATCGGTATAAGCGATCACCTCCTCTCTTGTATTTACTCTTTCATATCTTGTCTAGTTAGCTTGCTAGTTAGCTTCTCTAGTAGTTGTTCTTGCTAGCTTGTGCTAAGTGCTTTAGGTTCTTGCTATTGATTGATAAGCACTTAGTTAACTAGAATTGTATTGGATAGGTGGCTTTGCACCCCAAGTAGATCTAGAGCAAAAAGCTTCTCTTAAGTGTTATCTAACCTTTTGCTCTAGTGTTTTGTAGAATTTTTATTAGGCTATTCACCCCCCTCTAGCCATCTAGGACCTTTCAACTAGTGACTTAGCCACCCAAAGTGTATTTGGTCTATTCTTGTTGGGTGGTCCTAAGAACACAACAACTGGCTTGCCCTTGACATCCTTGTTGATGATATAGTGAGCATTGTATGCAAAAGGCCTAGTGTGCTTGGGCAAGGGTTGTGGGGGTGAATTCACACAATCATGAGCAAAGTGTTCTTGCTTCCCACACTCAAAGCATATCTTCATCTTTGGCTTTGGCTTTGCTTGATAGAAGTACTTGGCTTGTTGTTGATATTGAGCTTTGGCTTTAGCTTTAGCCTTCTTCACTTGAGCGGACTTGTAACCAAGACCGGTCTTGTCATTCTTCATGACGGTGTTCATGAGGAGCTCACTTTGAAGATTGTCGCCCTTAGTGAACCTCTCCATTCCAATGGCTAGATGGTTCTTCTCATTCTTTAGCCTCTTGTTCTCTTCTCTAAGCATAACAACCTCAAGTGCCACATCATAGTATTCATCTTGTTTCTCAATCACTATTGACTTGGTTGACTTGAGCTTGATAAGATCTTGCTTGAGCTTCTCATTCTCATTCTTGATCTTGATATAGTCATCATAGTGATCTGCCACAACCACTTGCTTGCCTTTGCACTTAGGCTCTTGCTCAATGGGCTCAACAATCAAATCATCACAAGATGTGCCAATGTCAATCTTGACAATGGGGTTAGCAACAATAGGCAAAGCATCTTCAAGATATTCATTAGCTATAAGGAGAGTATCATAGTTCATCTTTAGTTTGGTGTACTCTTCCCTAAGTTTGTTGCATCTTTCTCTAAGCTCTTGTGATGTCCTCTCTAGCTTATCATGTTTCTCTTTTAGCTCTTTAAGAGAGGATTTGAGCTCCTTAGCATGTGAGGATAAGGATTTGTTTTCACTTATTAGCTCATCACTAGCATTTGATGTTACTTCAAGTTTTTCATGCAAGTCATCATTTTCTTTTTCAATCTTCTCATTTTTAGCTTGCTCCTTCTTTACAATTTTAGTATACTTAGTGAGCAATTTTATGAGTTCATCATAAGAAGGAGCTTGGTATTCATTTTCACTTTCACTACCACTATCATCATCCTTCTCTACTTTAGATTGTACCTTCCGGACACCCTTGGCCATAAGGCATAGGTGTGAAGAGGATGTAGTGGTGGAAGACGACGATGGTGGAGGAGCCAATGTAGTCCCAATGACTAGAGCGGCCACCTTCTCATCATCGGATGAATCACTTGAGTCTTCGATGTCGGTTAACCAATCACCAACTATGTATGCCTTGCCATCTTTCTTCTTTTGGTGTTGGAACCTCTTCTTCTTGAAGCCATCTTTCTTCTTGTGTGGCTTCTCATCCTTCTTCTCATCATCACTTGACTCATCTTTTTGTTCTCTACCATTCTTGTACTTCTTCTTGTATTTGTCCTTCTTTAGCTTGGTACAATGGTGAGCTAGAAGGCCAAGATCACCACAATTGAAGCAATCCATCTCCGACAATGGCTTCTTCTTGTTGCTAGTGAAGAACTTCTTCTTTCTTGAATTAAACTTGACACCACTCTTGTTTAGCTTCTTTAGCATCTTTGTGGTCTTCTTCACCATTAGAGCAATGTTTGAGTCATCATCTTCACTTGAGCTATCATACACCACCTTTGACTTGCCCATGTCATGGCTAGATTTAAGTGCCAAGTCCTTCTTCTTGGTGGATGATGAAGCTTATTCTTCTTTGTGGATGTGCATGTACATCTCATGAGTGTTGATCTTTCCCAAGACTTGAGTTGGTGTATAGTTGGAAAGATCACCTTGATGCAACATGGTCACAATGTTGGCATACTTGCCAATTGGTAGCACACAAAGAATCTTCCTCACAACATCAGTGTGATCCATTTGTTTTAGCCCAAGAGCATTCAATTCTTCTACAAGAAGATTTAAGCGTGAGTACATTTCATTAGAATTCTCATGAGCAAGCATGGTAAAAGCATTCATCTTATTCATGACTAAGTGGTATCGCTCTTCTCGCTCGCTCTTTGTGTCCTCATGAAGAGCACAAATGTTCTTCCACAACTCATGCACATCCTTGGATGTATGCACGCGGTTGAACACATCCTTGCCAATGCCCCTAAAAAGGGTGTTTCGGGCATTGGCGTTCCACTTCTCATAGTGGACTTCGTCACCGAATGGTTCTCCATCAAATTGAGGAAATCCATCGGTGGCGGCTTTGAGCACACCAACATCTAAGGCTTCAAGGTAAGCCTCCATACGCACTTTCCAATAAGAAAAGTCGTCCCCATCCAACATAGGCGGCGGTCCATCCCCATGGGACATCTTGCTCTAGGCGGTGAAGCCTAATTTAGAGCAACCAAGCTTTGATACCAATTGAAAGGATCAAGATGCCCAAGAGGGGGGTGAATTGGGATCTTTTTAATTTCTAAGCAAGAATTAAACCTATCAAGAGCCAATTAACCCCTTAGTGCTTTTCCCAAGTGTGTCCTAGCTACACAAGCAAGACATGGCAAGGAAAGCGGTAAAGCCCTATGCAATTCTAGCCAAGAAACAAGAAAGGAATGCGGAAAGTAATGCTTGAATGTAATTGCAATAAGTAAGGAGTAGGGGCAAAGGAAATTGACACGACAACGTTTTGCCGAGGTATCGAGGAGTCGACACTCCCCTGTAGTCCTCGTTGGAGCACCGTGCACGATATCGCTCCCCTTAGTCTGCACAAGGACTAAGTGCTCTCTACGGGCTGATCCTTCGCCACTCTGGCTCGGTGAATCGCCCACAACCGATCACAATCGAACTTGGGTCATCCACAAGGAACACCACCGGATGATCACCAAGCAAACCTCCGCAAAGCCGTCTAGGTGATGTCGATCACCAAGAGTAACAAGCACTAACTCTCACTTGACCAAGTCTAGTCTAGTGATTGAATGGATGTACACTTGCTAACTCTAAGCAACTAGTGAGAATCAACACATGGAATTGCAATTCACACTCTCACTAGGGCTCTTGCACAACTTGCTCTCTCACAAGTGTTTCTCAACAAATGGAATGGACAAGAGAGTCTCCATGGGGCTGATGGGGAAGTATAAATACTCCCCAAGCAAGCCCCTAGCCGTTAGAGGCAAAAACCACCTCTCTACGTCACTCCCGATGCTCACAATAGTGTGGGATCCGGACCATAGCTCATGCGTCCGGACCCCTTCATCTTCTCTGAACATAGTTCACAAACCAGGCAGTCCGGACGCTCTTTCCAGTCCGGACGCAAGCATCCGGACAGCGTCCGGATAGAAATAAGCTCTCTGGAACTCTCTGTGTAGGGTCCGGACCCTACTTGGCGTCCGAACTCTACACACCGGACTGCGTCCGAATCAAATATGCACTTCTAGAACTCTCTGTATAGGGTCCGGACGCAACCAATAGTCCGGACCCTACACTATTCACAGCGTCCGGACGCGCTGACTCAGTCAGGCAAACCCTGGGGTCCGGACGCACAGCCAATGGTCCGGACCCAGGGAACCCTCTAGCGTCTGGGGCTTCTTTCTTCACCTGATCAGCACACTTCCAACATGAAAGTTGCTCTATTTGGTCCAAGGACTATTTCTAAAGCTTCCTAGTGCTAGTTTTACAAGTGTGCATCACACCTAAAACACTTAGTCTCTCCTAGGTCAAGCTACTAGATAGTACCCCCCCCTTAATAGTACAGCCAAAGGAAAAATAAAGGTGCTAAACTACTCCAAGTGTCTCTCAACTCCTCGTGACACTTAGACCTAGTCTACGCTTCAACCTTGTCACCAATCCTTTGAAAACTGACACGATTCCAATAAGGGGCACGAATACCATGATTGTCCAATTAACCATCCATTACCATGACCTAACTTTTCTTATTGCCTCTGCAAAACACACGTTAGTCATAGTAATCTTGCATTGTCATTAATCATCGAAACAATAGGGGCCTAGATGCTTTCACATGCCAAACCTATCATTATCTGCCCTAACTCTTCTCCACCACCAATCTCCGCCCAACAAATGGGCACCAAAATCCATCTAGGAAACTAGGCAAATTGGCTTTGGGGTTAGGGGATGTGATCCCATGAGACAGGGATGATGGATTTGGTGGCAGGAATTGGCAGGATACGAGCATGTTTAAGGATCTAATGGCCACAAGAGTGGGGTGAATTGGGGCTATAGAAAGTTAATTCTCACAACAGTCATAGCCTTCACAATTCTATCACACCCCACGCATGCAGTTGCCAAGGACTAAAAGATTCACACTTCATTACATCAAGTCCTTAGGGCTATCACACTAAACATGACTTTAGCAAAGGACACGTTAATTAGTATATTGCCCTTAGTTTTTGAATTGATTTCAATAGCTAAACACACTCTAGTATGTAATCCTAGCTAGTTGTCACACATAAGTTGCTTCCACACAGACTAGCACTAAAAGATAAGTTAGAAAATATAAGTAATGCAAGACATAGGCAAGGCAAGGAGAGACACCCAAATTTATCACATGATATTGCTTGCAAAAATGCAAATCCTAGTCCACATTGGAGCTACACTGAGGCACGCTTCCGAACACCAAGCTCTATCTTTCAATCACGATGTTTGCTCAACCAACCAAAGGAAATGGAGGAAGAAGTCACTGCCACTGCATTCTTGCCGCTACTGCTGGAAATTTGAACCCCTCACCACTATCATTGCGCCCTTGATCTTCGTAGCTGGCCAACATTGCGCTCTTCCACTGTTGCCACTCTCGAAACCTCGAGGGAGGACAAGGAATGCAGTATCGAAAATCGGCACTTTGACGAGTGTCAAAAGGTTTGTCGAGTGAAAAAAAAAACAAATGCATTATGCTTCAAAAATCATAGAAAATTATAAAATAGAAAATTTGATTTTGTTGGACTCCACATAAGTAGATCTATATAGTGAACATATAATATGGTATGTTTTAGTATAATTTTTTTGAATTAATTACAGAAAATTATAGATTTAAGGCTACAAAAAATTGTATACTAAAATGTACCATATTATATATTCACTATATAGATCCACTCATGTAGAATTCAACAAAATTTGATTTTCCATTTTATGATTTTTCTATGATATATTATGATTTTTTAAAGATTTAGCCAAAATAAAATTTAAAAAAAAAGACAAAATCACTAATACTGTAGCAAAATCACTATACAAAGTCAGTCAGAGAGGTAAGACGAACTGTTTTCAAAGTTGAAAAAGAAAATATTTCTGGTTTCCTAATTCGGGGAGAAAAAAACAAACATAGTCCAAAATTGAAGGGGGGAATTAGACCTTTTTTCTATTTAAAACCGGAATTTGGCATGTAAGGTTGGTGTTGTTTCAGCCCACAGGTCAGTTCGTGTGTTATGGACCCGGGAGTCCTGCCGCTGCCAATGCAGGCCCACCAAAGCCCAGTAGGACGCCGCAACCGGGCCTGGAACGGAACGGGACGGAGTCGGTATCAATGTCCTCGTCTGACCCGCTCCGGATCCGGCTCGCCTTCTCTTTCCCTCCCCTGATCCGAGGCCGCCATTAATATACCCACCGTCACCACCTCGTCTCGCCACCAAGAACGCAATCCAATCTCGCGAGAAGATCATCAAACCCTCTCATTGATCGGTCGATTCGCCGTTGGCTTCAACAGGTCCGGATACATGGCGGCGGCGGTGCAGGCGGGCGGGGACTCACAGCAGCAGCAGGCCGTCGGCGGGAACAGGATTCAGGTGTCCAGCTCCAAGAAACCCCTATTCTTCTACGTCAATCTCGCCAAGGTATCGGTCCGTCCACCCATCGGTCGGCTCTTACTTCTCGCTGCGCCCATCCTCTGCAATGGCGGTGGTTTCTTTCTTGGCTGGTGCTAATTCTTGTTGGCTTACGTTTTGTGCAGAAGTACATGCAGCAGCACGGCGACGTCGAGCTCTCAGCGCTCGGGCTTGGTGCGTCCCCTTCTTGTTCTCATCCTCTCTCTCTCTCTTGCATCTTTTTAATTTCATCTGCAAACCAGATCTTACACAATTTTGTCTCTGGTTGTAATGTCTATTGAAACTCCTTTGTCTCTGCACTCAACGTGATCGGGTCCCATGATAATCTGTCACCTGTTATTGTTTTTTTTTTTTTTTTTGAAGAAACGTCACCTGTATTGTTGTTGTAAGCTTTAGCTAAGTACGACAAGATTGTTGGTCAATGTACTATCATACTAGTGTAGGCACGTTGAACAACATACTTCTGCCATCTTCATCCCCTGTTTCATGTTCATAATCATTGGAAAAAGTTTCTTTAGGACTTGTTCGGATGCACATGTATTTACCTCAAATCATATGAGTTGAAGTAGATTGTACTGTAAATTAGTTCAAATACACTCCAACACTTGTGCGTGCGTAAAGGTAATACTTGGACATCCAAACAAGCCATTAGGTGTATCTTTTCTAAACAATACGAGGAGGTCACACTTTTTTCAGTAGTTGGCCTAGAATTCTGTTTCTAAAAAAATCTAGTACCTAACGGAGCCTGTTTAATTTGTTTGCAGCCATATCAACGGTTGTCACTGTTGCAGAGATCCTGAAGAACAATGGTCTTGCTGTCGAGAAGAGTAAGAACTTGCCTTTCGTCATTGTCAAACATGCATGTAGTTAGCCCTTGTTGGGGGTATGCCCTGAACTCGTCTTATTTACCGCTTTAACATGTGCAGAGATTAGAACATCTACAGTTGAAATCAATGACGAATCCAAGGATCGACCAACCCAAAAGGCTAAGGTTAGAATTCAGATCTACACCAACCACTACATTTTCTTGCTTCTTCCAATTTGTTTATCTTCATGTGTCACTCATCCTCATGTCAGAAAATATTGACCCTGAACCCTCTCTACAGATTGAGATTGTACTGGGAAAGGCTGATAGGTTCGATGAATTGATGGCGGCCACTGCTGGAGATGCAAACGCAGGATATGGCGAGGAACAAACCTAGAAAGTTTAGGGGCTTATTATGGCTATTCTTTACTGTTTTCTCCCTTTTCCTCTCTTAGTTGGCTCTGGTCAAATCAGGTGATGAAATTTGTTTAGGTGTTTTATTTATCTTGTTGAGTGCGGCGTTCTTACAAGTTACAACATACTCCCTCCATCCTAAATTATAAGACGTTTTAAGAATCTTGAAGAGTCAAACTATCTCAATTTTGACCATAGTTATATGTCAATATAATAACGTTTATGGCGTTAACTAAGTTTTATTAGATTCGTTATCAATTATATTTTCATAACATTTCTATTTAATATCATAAATATTTATAGTTTTTTCTATAATTATTGGTCAAACTTAAGATGTTTTGACTTTTCAAGATTTTTGAAACGTCTTATAATTTGAGACGGAGGGAGTACATTTGATTTATTATCTGTTAACGGACTTATACAAGTCTAATGTGCAATGATTTTTCTCTATTTTGGTGGCGTTAATGATCAATGTGCTGTTCAATCTCCTGACCATATATATACGGACATATGTACGACTGTTTTTATACAGTGATGAGTTGAGACAGAAATAGCACTCATAGGTGCATACAGAACACAGATCAGTTGCGGTTTCGCCACTTGTGAATTATGATGATTGCCTATGGCATCTGAACGTTTTCATACATCTCTCTAATGAGTTTCGAAAGACATGCTTTCAACAAGTGGTACCCAAAAGCAAATCTCGAAAAAGGAGGTGAGTTTATCAGATCAAACTGAGTGCAAAAACGGGTTAAGAGCTTATGCTGACTGCAGCAGTAACCTCAGTCTTGAGCTTCAACCAGCTCCAGCACCAGTCGATTCAAAGAAATACCGAAAGCTGCCTGCTGTCAGGATGTCACAAAACTGAGGTCTAATGAGGTACTGCATCCGCACACACTTCACTCATCCTCTTCTTCGATCAGAATCTTCTTGCAAGCCTCGTAGCACATAAACGAAATCCCAGCAGCAGGCATCAACTTCATGCAGCTTGGCCCCAACCCTCTGTACAGACCCCCAACCCCTTCATCCTCAAGAATGCTCAGGAGGGCATGGAGCATGTTCTTGTAAACCTTCTTGCCACCAACAGCTCCAACTTGCATGTGCTTCCATGCGACCTCAAGAGGGAATGTCGCTGTGCTTGAGATAGCTCCTGCAGTAGACCCGATTAGCAGTGTTGGAATATTGCCAATCTCATTTGTCTTGAACACCTTCTTGTACACCTTCTTCAGGGTGTCATAGGCGAAGTAGTTGGTTGCAGCATATGGCACCACTCCGATCAGACTTGGGGTTAAGCCACGGTAGAGTTCAGTAGGCCCTTCATCACGGACGATTTTGATAAATGCGTCAAGGAAGTTGTCATACACACCTCTCTGCAGAATTAGAGAGCAACTATTACAGCCTCTATTTTTCAAAAAAAAAAAACTATTACAGCCTCTCATGTTTTGCACTTCAGTTGAAGGTCCACTCATTCATTCATTCTATTAGATTTAGGGAAGGTATGTCTTGTGGTTAGCACGAACCTGTATAGTTAGCCGTGTCTTAATCAATTCCAGAGGGTATGTACACAGTGTTGAGCTAACACCGGCAAATGCCCCAGCCACTAGTGAAGGAGGGACTGGGATCTTCCGTTCCTCCCCAGATTTGGGGGTCAAGAACTTATTAGCTGTATCAAAGGCAAAAAGCTGCAAAAAAAAGTCAAAAACAAACAATCAGATATTTTGATGCTGCATACATAAGCACCATCAATATATCACCACTATAATCATGACAAACTTACCAGAACCACAATGCATGGACTGATATATAGTATGTTATGAAGCTATATTAGGCCTATCCCAGATGTGCAGATACTAAATGCAACTAGAAAATGTAGCATAAGCCCATCCATACTGCTGAGAGAGTATTGTTGCATGCAATTGTATACTGTTGATTTGCAGTTCACTAATAAGCCAGCAAGCCACCCAACTCAAGATTAACAACTTACTTAATATAATGAAATGCAGCTCTCCTGCGTTTTCGAGAAAAAAATCATTAACAACTCAAGATTGAAGGGTCCAAACCTTCGTTTCTTCAAAGAAACAATTCTGACCTTTAAATTTCTCAAAAGACTAGCAAGTCATAAGAAGCTAGCTGCCTAGCTCTACTATCTTGAGCAAAGAAACAGTAATTAGTTAAGTGCTTAAAGTCCTTGAATGTGTGCCTTCAACAGCTCTATGAAGTCAGTATTAACTAGACAACACAGACACCCAGCAACATCCTAAAGTAAAATGAGCCCCCCTCCCCCTCCCCCTTCTCCTTACACGCACGCAAAACGCATCTGCGTGAGCCGCCGCCCGCCCCCCTCCGCCGCCGTCGCTGGTCCCCCTCCCTTCCCCTTCGGCATCTCGCCGGAGGCTGAAGGGAGTGGGGATCCATTGTTTTTAATAAGTTTCTCCAGTGGACAAAGTTTTTAGGGTTAGGTTTTCCGGCGGCGCGAGCTTGGTGGAGGTGGCGGCGCTGCCATGGTGGAATAAAGTCCTCCCGGTCTTCGTCCACCTCGTCGTCGTCTACTCCGATGACGATGAGAGGTCTGTGAGGTGGTGTAGGAGTCTGCGGCGGCGGCTGTTTCGTCGTCACGGCGTGTTGTGGACTCTTTCATAGGCCGGCAGTACCGGCGCAGGGTCAGGCGTGCCGCAGCCAGCAGAGTGGCTAAGGCACTTCTAGTTGTGTTAGAAGTCAATAAATCAGGAGGGTTTTTAGGAGATCAGTTTGGATTGTTAGGAAAGATAGTTTTGGTTTGTTAGGAAAGGCACCTGGTCTATAAAGGTTGCCTTAGGAGTCGTAATGAGTTTTTATCGAAGAAGGAAATAAACCTCCCAAGGTGGGCGGGTTTACCTTCGACGGTGGCTGCGAGCGATTCTGCCGCTGCTGCCGGCGAACCTCCCGCCGCACCGCTTCCTCGCTACCCTTTGCGTTCTAATCCACAGTCCCGCCTTCTCCTCCACTCTCCCCTGCGATCCCCTCAGGGACGCCGTATCAATTTGGTATCGGAGACCCTTCCGAGCGCATCGACAGCCATGTCCGGCGCTCCCTTCGATCCTGCGACCTTTGAGGCGAAGCTCGATTCCAAATTGGATCGCATCTTCGGCCAACTCACCGCCATCAACAACCGACTGCACTCCCACGATGTTCGGCTCACCCGCGTGGAGTCCGGCAACACCGACGCGGGTAAGGGCGTCCGCGATGACGGCGACCACGGCGACGAGGACGACCTCGGTGCGACGGATATGGCCGCCAACGACCGCAACCGCGCCTGGACTGCCTTCCGCGACCGCGCGCTTCGCGATCGGGAACCCGCCGACCGCGCCTTCGGCCGCGACGCGCGCACCTACGAGACTCGCGGCTCGGGCGGCCGCGACGGGCGAGGCTACGCGAACGCGACAGACGCGGCTACGAGGACCACGACTGGCGCACTCCTGCGGACCGAACCTACGGTTTCCGCGGGGGGCGCGACTATGAAGACCACGGGGGGCGCGACTTCGGCCGTGGGGGCTGGGACTCGGATCGTCCTTACGACTGGGGAGGAGGCCACGCCTTCGACCGCCGCCGTGAACTGCATCGGCCACCCAAAATTCCCTTCCCGAATTTCGACGGCGAGTCGGACCCATTGACGTGGCTCAATAAATGTGACAATTTCTTCCGCGGCCACCGTGTTCCCGAGGAGGACAAAGTCTAGACAGCGTCCCTTCATCTCGATGGAACCACAGCGGAGTGGTACTATCAGATGGAACGAGATTTCGGCATGGTCCCATGGCCACGCTTCGTCGACTTCATCAACCTCCGCTTCGGACCACCAATCCGCACCAACTCGATCGCGGAGATGAAGGCCTTAGTCCGCACGGGCACAGTGGAGGACTACTCGCGGCGCTTCCAGGCCCTACTCGCGCGCTGCGACAACCTTGCCCCGCGGACGGTGATAGACCTGTTCACCGGTGGCCTTGGCCAGCCGCTGGCCCATAACGTCGAGATGCAGCACCCCGCCGATCTCCAGCAAGCCATGGGCCTCGCGCGGGCGTTTGAGCTGCGCAATACAGAGGCCTCCACTGTCAACAGTTCGGCGGCGCCCAAGGGTTCAGGCCGCCGCGCTATTGCATCCGCCTCAGCTGCTGCCCCCGGCGCCCTGTTGCCAGAGGGCAAGACAGAGGGACCACGACCACGCTTCCGCCGCCTCACACCGGCGGAGATGCAGGAGAAGCGCCAGAGCGGGCAATGCTATTTTTGCCCGTTGCCATACAGCAAGGACCGCAAGTGCGCTGCCAAGGGCGTCTTCCTCATGGATTTGGCGGATGATGAGGACGACCCCCTCAGCGAGATAAACGACTTGGAGATCTCCCTCCATGCACTGACCGGCCTCAACACCGCTGATTCTATGTTGCTGCAGGTCACGGTGGCTGGCGTACAACTGAGGGCGTTGGTGGATAGTGGCTCTACCCACACGTTCATCCACTCCACGCTTGCACAACGCCTGGGCCTCACCGTCACGCCGCGTGCAGGCCTCAACGTCATGGTGGCCAACGGCGATCGGGTGCGCAGTCCGGGCGTCTGCCTGGCCACCCCGGTCACCATCGGTGGCGAGGCTTTCTCCATCGACTGTTTCGCGCTCGACTTGGGCGGCTTCGACCTGGTTCTCGGCGTCCAGTGGCTTCGGACGTTGGGGCCCATCGTCTGGGACTTCGGCGCCCTGGCGATGTCATTTTGGTACAACGGCCGCTCCCATCACTGGACCGGCGTGAACAACCAGGGTTTGGCCAGCCGCGCCATCGCTGACCCCCGTGCTGTCCTCGAGGAGCTGCTATAGTCGTACCACGACATCTTCGAAGAGCCCTGGGGGTTGCCCCCGCCACGCCGCCACGACCACAGGATCCATCTCCTGCCAAACACACCACCGGTGGCGGTGCGCCCGTATAGGTACCCACAGCTCCTCAAGGATGAGATTGAAAGGCAATGCGAGGACATGCTGGGCCAAGGGATCATCAGGGAGTCGACCTCGCCATTTTCCTCCCCGGTGCTCTTGGTTCGCAAACATGACGACAGTTGGCGCTTCTGCGTCGACTACCGCGCCCTCAACGATGCCACCGTCAAGGATAAGTTTCCAATCCCGGTGGTGGACGAGCTCCTGGACGAGCTGAAAGGTGCCCACTTCTTCACCAAGATCGATTTACGCAGCGGGTGCCACCAGGTGCGCATGCATCTGGACGACGTTACCAAGACAGCCTTTCGGACGCACCATGGGCATTTCGAGTTCCTCGTCATGCCCTTCGGCCTCACCAACGCGCCTGCCACCTTTCAAGCACTAATGAATGACATCTTGAAGCCATATCTCCGCCGCTTTGTGCTTGTATTTTTTGATGATATTCTAATCTACAACCGCTCGTGGGCTGAACACTTACAACATGTCAAGGTTGTACTGCAGCAGCTGCGGGACAACCAGCTCTTCGCCAAGCGCTCCAAATGTTCCTTCGGCGAGCCATCGGTGGCCTATCTCGGTCACATTATCATCGCTGAGGGAGTCGCCATGGATGCTGCCAAGGTCGCTGCGGTGGAGGCTTGGCCAAAGCCGCGCTCGGTCCGAGCGCTGCGCGGCTTCCTTGGCCTCACTGGATATTACCGGAAGTTCATCGCCGGTTATGGTGGTGTGGCAGCGCCGCTGACTGCACTCCTCAAGCGGGAGGCCTTCACCTGGACAGCGGAGGCTGACGCGGCCTTCATCGCCCTCAAGACTGCACTAATGACAGCACCCCTCCTTCAACTGCCGGACTTCTCCAAGCGGTTTGTTGTGGACTGCGATGCGTCCGGTGCTGGGTTTGGCGCCGTGCTGCACCAAGGCGACGGTGCCATTGCGTTTTTCAGCCGGCCAGTTGCTCCCCACCATGCCAAGCTGCCAGCTTATGAACGTGAGCTCATTGGGCTGGTCAAGGCTGTTCGTCATTGGCGACCTTACATCTGGGGTCGTGCGTTAACCGTCCGCACCGACCACTGGAGCCTCAAGTTCCTCCTCGACCAGCGCTTGACGACGATTGCTCAGCACACATGGGTGTCCAAGCTGTTTGGGTATGATCTCACGGTCGAGTACCGCGCCGGTAAACTCAACACCGTCGTGGACGCGCTGTCCCGCCGTGACGAGGGAGCAGCAGTCTTGGCGCTGTCCGGACCCCTCTTCACCGACTACAATACCCTGCGTGCTGAACTGCAGGACAACGCTGCAGCCCAGCACCTTCGCCAATGCCTTGCTGCTGGAACGGCGCCGGATAGCTGGCAGCTGGTCGATGACCTGCTGCTATATAACGGCCGCATCTTCGTTCCTGACGACTCCAGCTTGTGGCCACAACTCCTCCGTGAGGCTCATGAGGCTGGCCATGAGGGTGTCCAGAAAACCCTTCACCGGTTGCGGGCCTCTTTCTACAACAGCCGTCTCCACCGGCTGGTCCGTGACTTCGTGCGAGGGTGTACCGTCTGCCAGCGCAACAAGACAGAGCATCTACACCCGGCGGGTCTTCTGCAGCCCCTGCCTGTGCCGACCCATGTCTGGAGTGACATTGCCATGGACTTCGTGGAAGGCTTTCCACGGGTCAGAGGGAAGTCGGTCATCTTAACCATCGTCGACCGTTTCTCCAAGATGGCTCATTCCGTGGCCTTGAGCCACCCCTACTCGGCACCGTCCATCGCCAGGGCGTTCTTTGACAACATCGTCCGGCTCCATGGCTTTCCGTGCTCGATTGTGAGTGATCGTGACACGGTCTTCACCAGCCATTTCTGGGAGGAATTGTTCAAGTTGGCTGGGGTAAAGCTCCTGCGCAGCTCCGCCTTTCATCCGCGGACAGACGGACAATCAGAAGTCACCAACCGGATCATTGTCATATACCTGCGGTGTTTAGCTGGTGACCGGCCTCGCTCGTGGCTGCAGTGGCTGCCGTGGGCGGAGTTCTGTTTTAACACATCCTATCAGTCCGCGCTTCGCGCCACACCATTTGAGGTGGTCTATGGCAGGGCGCCACCGGCTTTGGTGTCCTACACGCCCGGCGTCGCCCGCGTGGCTGCTGTGGATCGCCAGCTCCGGGACCGTGACATCTTCCTGGCAGAGATTCGGGACCGCCTCATCCTTGCTCAGGACACCATGCGAGAGCACCACAACAAGAAGCGTCGCCATGTCGAGTTCGCTGTTGGTGATTGGGTTCTGCTTCGCCTTCACCAGCGGACTGCAGTAGGCATCACAGCAGCAGCTCCATCCAAGCTTGCTCCACGTTATTTTGAGCCATATAAAGTGCTCGAGCGGCTGGGAGAGGTCGCTTACCGAGTGCAGCTGCCCCCGCAGGCACGCATCCATAATGTATTCCATGTTGCCCTGCTGAAGAAGTTTGAGGGTGATCCGCCTGCTGCCATCATGCCTCTGCCGGCCATTCTTCGCGGTCGGGTGGTTCCTACACCGACTCAAGTCCTCAAAACTCGTCTCAATCGTGGCTGTTGGGAGCTATTGGTGCAGTGGGATGGCTGCTCCGCTGCTGATGCTACATGGGAGGCCATCACTGATTTCAAGGAGCGCTATCCGGCGTTTCAGCTCGCGGACGAGCTGTTTGTTGGGGAGGAGGGAAATGTTGTGGACTCTTTCATAGGCCGGCAGTACCGGCACAGGGTCAGGCGTGCCGCAGCCAGCAGTGGCTAAGGCACTTCTAGTTGTGTTAGAAGTCAATAAATCAGGAGGGTTTTTAGGAGATCAGTTTGGATTGTTAGGAAAGATAGTTTTGGTTTGTTAGGAAAGGCACCTGGTCTATAAAGGTTGCCTTAGGAGTCGTAATGAGTTTTTATCGAAGAAGGAAATAAACCTCCCAAGGTGGGCAGGTTTACCTTCGACGGTGGCTGCGAGCGATTCTGCCGCTGCTGCCGACGAACCTCCCGCCGCACCGCTTCCTCGCTACCCTTTGTGTTCTAATCCACAGTCACGCCTTCTCCTCCACTCTCCCCTGCGATCCCCTCAGGGACGCCGTATCACGGCGGAGCGGCGGTGCTCGTGTCGCGTCTAAGGTCAAGGATACGGTGGCGGCTGAGGGCATGGTGGCAAGATGGAGTGCGGTGGATCGAACGCGATCTACCGGCGGCACAGATCGGGATTGAGCGAGCTTGGCTTCACCGCGACGACGGATGTCATCATCAGCACCACTCTCGTCGTTTCAATCTGGATTGTGATCCTGACGGATAGGCGCTCAAAGACTTCTTCGCTTCTGCGAGATCGAGCATCTGCTGCAGTCCACCTCAACGCCGGTGGTTTCCTCCGGCTTCTGGTGATTCAGGTTTGGCGGCGTCGGCTGGTGTCGGCGGTCTTCGCCGGCAGCGAATGCAGCCGGTTTCTTTTCTCGTAGAATATAGGTTGGACAGCTATCCTACGTATCCTTTTTCGGTGTACTTGTATTTGGACATGTTTTTCTATTAATTAATACAGGTATACTTTATCAAAAAAAAAAGCAACATCCTAAAGTGATTGGTCTCTATGGTGCAAGAATAGCCCAATAACCTATATGACCTTGCTCAGGAGAAACAAGGGGAAAATATGTTCACATTAACTTTGGTTACAAATACTTAACTGTAAGAGTTCCACTAAGATAAGCCAATAACAAAACGTGCGATATTTCTTGATAGGTTCAGGTCATGGAAAAAACTAATTATTGTAAACTAGCTTAGCAACTACTCTCCAGTGCTTAGAAGCATCTCACATATCATAGAAATTGAATTATTGTAATAGCAGCATGGAACTTTGTTAGACTTTTTTGTACTTTTGCTTGTAATCTGGCAACCCCACCATGGATGATGTAACAAACTATTTGCTTTCTTAGAAACCGAGGAAACTCTTTTAAAAAAAGAGAGAGAACTCTTAGTGTTAGCTTCTCCTGTAGATGGGGCTTAAGATCCAAAACATTCACAAAAGCAAGCAATTTTGTTGTTCTCTGGATGACCAACTTGAGCATCTTGCCATATAGTATATGTCCCAAGGATAGAACACTCAAAACATTTGGTAGCATCGCTAACGAGGAAATATTGCAACAAATTAACACTGGCAACACGTTTGGTTGGAACTTTTGTAACATATGATCTGATTCCATCGAATCTATTTGTGTTGCTTTTTTGTTTGTTTCAAGCAGCCCCAGAATCAGTTACGGTATTATCCGATACAGACGCGTGGAAATGCGATGCCACTCCCGCATGAGAGTTATCTGTTAACGCTGCTGCTCATTTCATTCCCATGCTGAACCAAACAAAATGAGAGACCATCCATTTTGGAATTGGTAACGGTGTATACTGATTACATTTATGTTTCCATTTGCATTTCTGAACCAAACAACACCTAGATGTAACGACCAACTAATTGTTCAGTTTATTTGCAAGGAGGTAGTTATATATTCTAAAAAAATAATATGTAGCCAAGGGTTGATTTCCACATTATGGTGAGGAATAAATGTGCCTACTGTAAATACATTGCAAAGAAAGCACAGTAAAAACATAACAGATGTGGATCAGCTATTTACCTCGATTGCCTTGCTTGGGGCTACCCGGATGACATTAACAAAGTTACCACGGAACAAACCAGTCCATCCCTCATGCTTCATGATAGACTGGAACACCTCCGTCGTCGAATTCCCATTACTCCCAACCATCAGATGCGTCCTGATCGTCTCGAGAGGTGCAACAGCAGTTCTTGACACTGTACCTGCGATTGCCCCACTGATGAGCCTCTTGAGGTGATGATTCCCAACCTTAATCTTGAGCTTCACGACTTTCTTCTTCCCCTTGTCCTTCAACCCCACCACACCTTCCTCCGGCAGAGGTGTCTCAACAACCTCCGGCGAGACGTACTTGATGTACGGGTCCCGTGGTGTCTCCGGCGACGGGGACGGGGACCTAGAGGAAGCCCCCGGGAAGCCAACCCCAACCTGCTGGCCCATACTGGCGAAGAGGCCAGCCGGCGGGTGGAAGGACTGGTGGAGGTTCCACGAGAGGTTGAACCCACCATCGCCATCCAGACCGGATGGTGCTGCTGCTGCTGCTGCTGCTGCTGCTGCCGGTGGCAGGGCCAGAAAGCAGCAGCCCCAATCCGTCGCCGGTTTGGACTCGGCGCATTGCAATGGCACGCCGCCACTCTTCCTGCCCATTCGGCTCGGCCTGTTTTCCTGAATCGATAGGCCGGATGGTGTTCTCAAACTCCAAAGCAGGGGGAGATAGTGCTACAAAAGTGGAGGTGACGGCAAAGGATTCAAAAGGTGTGGCGTGGAAAAGAAGCGGAAACAGGCATCTTGGGGCAAGCAAAAAAAGGTGCAATTTTTCAGCGGCTCCGTCCGAATCCACTCCGCACTAGTAGTGCGGAAAAGGACCGAATTCTAGGTTGGAACCCGACGCCCAATGAACAGGAAGGAATAACGATACAATTGGTAAAGAATCAATCTGCAACCAGAGGAAAGGGAAATGGATTAAAGAAATTTGGGTCGGGGATTGTTACCCTACATATAAAGATTGGGAATCGACCACTCCTCTTTTACCTCGCCTTGCGTTTCTTGGCTGCCGCCGCCGCCAACGCCGCCTGAGAGGAGAAGGAATGCGGGAGCGGCGGGTCAGGTAGGCAGTCAAAACCGGCAGCACCACCACGACGCACTTTTGTTGTTTATTTTTTTTTTCTTGACCAGCTGGTTTTCTTTCCTTGAGCAGTGACTAGTGTATTACTACTAGGAGTAGTACTGTTCCGTGTTCCATCCACAGGAAGTCAAGAACAGCTACTGTAAAAAAATTCTTCGTAGTTTTAAACTCAGACGGGTTGACAATGGTATTTATACGTAGTGTATGTATATCTTGGAGTGATGAGTTATTATACTGAAAAAATCTATAAACGGTCTCAAATTTAGGGTATATTTTTCCACACTTTTTGTCACAAATATGCTTAAAAATGTCATAATCATGTTTAAAATTTGACGAGCAAAATGAACATCATAAATTTTGCACATTTTGATTTGGCAAGATGTGGTTGCAACATTGAGCCGAATGCCTACCTAACGTGTGGTTTACCTATCAAACACTAGAATTTGCATACTCTCAAATATTCTTCTGTTCAAATTTGTTCCTATACAAAAATTTTACTACGTACCTAGATATAACATATATCTAGTTATAGTTGTGTATTATAAACTATCCATCCAAAAAAATAAAATAGTTTATAGATTGGAACAAAGGTACCACCTGTGTCCTAAATTATTTGTTATTTTAGCTTTTTTAGATATATCATTTTCCCTATGCATATATAGATATATGATTTGTCATACATAACAAAAGTTATGTATATGGGAAACCAAAACGATAAATTGGAATATAGAGAGTATTAATTATATTGTTAAGCACTTCATCCATATTTTCTAACAATAGCAGACCTAGAGTTTTTTGGGAGCCCGAGTATTTTATTGGACTATATACAGCTGAGTAGACCTAATCCATTTTTTATAAATGGGTTATGCACACTAGTTAAATCTAGTGAAGTCCAATAGCGATGAGCCCAAGCATTGGCCTAGGGTCGTCGACCCCTGGATGAGCCGGTGCTTTCTAATGTTGACAAACTGCTAGTGTGGTGGTGCGAAATGCTTGACGGGCGTTTTGTCTACCAAAGAAGGCGAATGAGTCACAAATTGCATCTCCTCCTCGTACGCACAAAAAAAAACATGTTCTAACTCCTATACATGTAATAAAAAAGTTTTTCTTTTCCTCTTGGAGTGTTTGATACGACTCTTTCTATCGACGCCTGCTATCGAAATCGAAGTCGTGCCAAGACCGTAGACCTATGATCTGATGTAGAGGTCAAAAGAGATCTAGAACAGAACATATATGAGAGAAGGATAGAAGAAAAAAAAAAGATATATAAGAACATCTTCAAAAGACTCTTCATATTCTCGCTAAATGATAGGAATAGAGATTTTAGGGGTTTTTAGTTCCCCATGGAATCCAAAATATTTTGGGTTTTGACTTTTTATTTTGCAAAAATAGAACTAAACACCACCTTAAAATATTTGGTAAAAAGTGGTCCATTCTCCATTTTGTATTTTGGACTCAAGATGCCAAAATAAGGGAATTTTTGCATTGATTTATGTGTCATCCTCACAACTCCCATTATTGGAATCCAAAATTTGGTTGGAACTAAACACCCCACCAAAATATTTTGCATTCTGGATTTTAGAATCCAAAATAGTTAAGATTTTGGATTTTAAATTTTGGTTGGAACTAAACAAGGCCTTAGTGAAAAAATACCCTCCAACAGCTTATCTAAATGGTTATGTAAATATAGTCATCTTCTATTCCGGATTTTTTGCTAGCCAAATATACAAGATGAGAATGACTCTCTAGACTGTTCATGAGATATAGAAAAGTTATTGGAGAGTATAAAGATATAAAAAACGTTTTTACTCAAATGACTCTCTAAATGATGATTTAGAGAGTAGATTTTACAAAGGCTCTTGAAGATGCTCTAATCTATATCAGTTTTACGATTGTGGCACATCGACAATTAGTTTTTTTTAATCAAAAACAAGTAATCGGTCGACCATGTATCTTAAGAGAGTTTATTAATGATTTAGATGAAAACTCGGCACGAGCTAGTTCAATGACATTTGATAGAATTCACTGTGTAATATAAAATTTTTATTGTGCAAGTCTTAGCCCTTTTTAGTTCCAACCAAAATCCAAAATCCAAAATCTAAAATATTTTGAATTCCAAAATCTAGAATGCAAAATATTTTAGTGGGGTGTTTAGTTTCAACCAAAATTTATCTTATTTTGGATTCCAATGATGGGAATTGTGAGGATGACACACAAACCAATACAAAGATTCTCTTATTTTGGCCTTTTGAGTCCAAAATCCAAAATGGGAATGGACCACTTTTTACCAAATATTTTGGATGGTGTTTAGTTCCATTTTGCAAAAATGAAGAGTCAAAATCCAAAATATTTTTGATTTCATGAGGAACTAAACATGGCCTATAGGCTCTGTTTAGTTCCAACCAAAATCCAAAATCCAAAATCCCAATTATTCTGGATTCCAAAATCCAGAATGCAAAATAGTTTGGTGGGGTGTTTAGTTCCAACCAAAATTTGTCTTCCAATGATAGGGATTGTGAGGATAACACACAAATCAATGCAAAGATTCTCTTATTTTGGCCTCTTGAGTCCAAAATCCAAAAATGAAGAATGAACCACTTTTTATCAAATATTTTGGGTGGTGTTTAGTTCTATTTTATAAAATAAAGAGTTAAAACCTAAAATATTTTGGATTCCATAGAAAACTAAACACCACCTAGACGGGCTTCTGTTGGACCACAGAGAAAGCGCATGGTAGAGATTAGAGCCGGCGGCCCACACTTAGGCCTGACGGCACGAGGCCCAGGTGTGCTTCCTCTTTTTAGTTTTTCTCTTTTTTTAATTCCCTTTTTCAATTTTTTGTGGATTTTCTTCTTTCAATTTCCTTTTATATTTTATAATTTATTCTTTGTCCAGTTTACTCTGACTAATAGTTATTTTTATTATCCATGTTTTACTTTTTTATGTCCTGTATTTCATGAGATGTTATTGAAGTCGGATGTTTTAATGATTTTATTTTGGTTTTTGTGCATATAGTATACACGTATGATATTCTATGATGCATTTTTTATAATTCATACAATACCGTATCTATTGGACTATGAGATGTTCATGTTGTGTTCCTGGTTGTTCATGTAGAATATTTGGGATATTCCACGTTGTACCACATTCGAATACTATACATTCTTTTTCACTTTGCTCGCTCTATTATGTAGGTTTTCTTTTTTTTTACCCTTTTTATTAGGCTTTTCCGTTACTTTATATTTTTCTATATATATATTTTATTATTTTTTATATTTAACTTGTGTATTTTTTGTATCTGTATATATATATTTCATTGTTATTCATTTTCTTTTCTTTTTTCATAGTTTTTACAATACCATTTCGTATGAATCTAGAAAATTGTTCTCCTAGACATGGAATATTGCTCTTCTAAAGTTAGAATATTTATCTTGTGAAAGTAGAATATTAGCTTGCACTTACCCTTAGAATGCCATTTTTGCTCAATAAAAGAGTTTTATCTTAATGAAGAAAATGTCCATTCACAAAATTTTAACTAAAATACAAATGTTTGAGGTCTTATTTTGAAGGTATTGTCGTAAGTAATACGATGGTTTAATAAAATTTATTTTGGATGTTTGGTTTGGTAGCTACATGTTTTTAGTTTCTATAAAATTGTGGGCCTATCGCTTAAGCTAGTGGTTGCAGCAACCAACTGCTGCAATGCTTTGTTGATGAAATTGCAGTTGTAGTTGAAAAAACGTTGTTGTTTAGCACTTTCTGAATGTTGCCTATGATATCAGCACATCAGGGTTGTTTAGAACCCACTGTTCTGCTTGCACCATAAAATTTGATGCATCGGTGGCTCCTACACTACACATGGCGACATGTGTCATTGTCTGTTTTGCAAAAAGGCCCTATACTTTTTAGGAATTGAACCTGCAGTCCGACAATGTCTACACTAAAAAATAGTTGTGTTTAGGTATTATATTACTAGAGAACTTTGATGTAAGTTTTATTTCAACATGGAGAAGTCAAGATTCAATAATCTCGTTGTTTTGTAGAAACTCCCTACAAAAATTGCAGAGTGTAGCAGCGCAGCCCAACCCAGTGGCTAACGCACTGCCCAATCTCATCTCACCCTCCTCTCTTTCTCTATGTTCCCACCTCCGCCCCACCATGGTGCTCGCCATGCATGCCTAACTACTCGTCACCGGCACTGGAGCAATTCATGTGTCCGCTCGGGCTCCTATCGAGCGGATCTAGCCAGATCCACAACCTCCACCGGCTTTGCTTGGCACGAGGCCTCCCACAACGCACGTGTGGTCTACTACACTTCATCTTCCACCTTTCGCGTTTATAAGGATTGCTTGCCTTCAGTTGCGAGACATAATACACCACTCTCTTTTCTCTATTGAGTTGCTCCTAAGTTTTTCATATTCTGATCCTATGCACGCATGGAAAATGGAATGAGAAGAAATGAAGAGGATGTATAACACGTTTGTGGTTGGGAGGAGAGAGAATCCAGAGATTAGGAGAGAGGAAAATAAAACAAAAGAAGAAAATGGAAAATAAAGAAAAAGACAAGAAGGATATTATGACTATTTCAACACTCTTATTGGTCATAAGAAGTTTTATTAGAAAAGCAGCTTCAGCTCACTGTGCGAAGAGCCGAAGCTAAAAAACCGATCCACTAATAAAATAGAGTAGTACTCCCTCCGTTTTTGAAAAAATTGATTTCTAGAGTTGTCCTGAGTCAATTTTTTAGAACTTTGACTAAATTTTTAGAAAAAAATATTAAAAATTATGATATCAAACTAGTATCATTGGATTTATTATAGAACATATTTTTACATGGTGCTCATGTTAAGTCAGAGATATTATTATATTTTTCTATAAAGTTAGTCAAAGTTAAAAAAAATTGACTGACACGGATTCTAAGAATTGATTCTTTTAGGGAAAGGGAGTACTAAACAGGCCCATAGTCCATAATAATTTTAGATACAAATTGCTCCACTAATAAAATAGAGAAGATGTACCAAACATGGATTTTTGATACACGTACAGATAAAGTAGTGCTGGGTTGTCCCATGGACCTTCTCACAGTCCACATGGTAGTGCAGGGAAATTCTTAAGAATGAGGTTCAGTATAATAATCCAAATGGCCAAACAAATGAAACAATATCTTTAATTTAATTTACAGGAGACGGTAATAAAAAGGTAAAAGAGAGCTAGCTAGCAAACAAATTAACGGGTAAAAAAACTGTTTTTTTTTCAAAAGGCAAATCAAAACAACACATCCATTTTCCTACTACCATAGTCCAATATATTCTGAAATATGTTGAAACCACACGTGTGAGATACAACACGCCGGGGCCCAAAAAACTGATCTAGACCCTCTTCTTCCGAGCAGGAGGTCCTAACGATGATCCAGCAGTAGCGCGTCCAGAGCAGGAGCAAAGTCCACGGATAATCGCAATGACAGCGAGAAGAGCGAAAGGAACGTAGCTGAGAAGTAACTTCAGCGTCGCTCTGCCTGAGCCCAAGATGTCTCCAAGAATCGCGGACTGCACCGACAAAAAGTGAAGTTCAAAATTCCAACATGCAAGTGAATGCTGGACGAACACGATGAAAGCATCAATGGATCTAAGTCCTAAGAGACAGCATCCATCCCAGGACCAGGATCGAGTCGATGATTTCATATCTTTTTCTTAAAAGAAATTGCAACTGCTCAGTGCTGTGCATTGCCGAGATTGAGAAAGAAGATGGGCTGCTTTATTTTAAGTTGTATGTGCATCAGATCTGGAGAGCAGGGAACAAAGAGAGATGAGTTACCGAGGAAGTGACGGTGACGACGCCCAGGACAAGGGAGGCAGTGGCAGCCCATCGACGGCGCGTGAGGACGCCGTAGAGCGTGGCGACGGCGACCGGCCAGAGGAAGGCAAGTTCGAGCCAGGCGAGGCCGCGGAATGAAGAAGCCCGGCGGGTTGGCAATGAGGTAGTCGTCGAACTCGGCGGCGTACCACCGCTTGAAGGCGCGGAGCGGCTCCGGATAGAGGCTCGCCGGGAGGACGGACTGCGCCACGAGCAGCGGCGACGAGAGCTCCACGGTGAGGGACAGGATCGCGACGGCCGCGTCCGCCACCGCGCAGATGAAGCCCATCGCCGCGTGCTAGCCAGTGGATATGCGCCGGAGCTTCTTGGAATTCGGAGGCGGCCTGCGTGCAGTGGGAGATCTCGAGCGAGAGGTTTGACTTGCCGATGTTGCGATGCGATTGTTGTTCTTCTTCTTCTTCTTTTTAATTGAACGTCGCAACACGGTATATACACACGACTCGAGTTCATGTGTGCTACTGCATGTGCAACCATTTTTGTTATTTTATATAACACCATATATACAACATTTAAATACAGCCTCTGTAACTATAAAAATAAACGAAACTATACGCTGTCCTTCGGTTAGCTGGATCGACCTGTGTTCTGTGCTTGGTTGGGGCCGTGTGCGTGCTACTCTAGTTCTTCTTGTGTGTTTCCTTGGAGTTAGTAACCTAGGTTGCCGTTCCGTGTAAGATGTACTTTGTAAAACTCTCCATCTACTTAATGCAATACGCGCTTTAGGCGTGTTCTAGAAAAAAATGCCATTCTCTACAAGTTTCACAAAAAGAGTGCAACAAATCTAACATCCGGGATGCCTCAGTCCAGTAAAGTTTTATTCATACTTGTAATTGGGCTGAATGAGGTTGAATGGAAGTCTTTTTTTTTTGCTCTTAGTCTCTTTTATTAGGTTTTCAAAAATTCATTTCAGACATTTGATTTCTCCTCTTAGGCTCACAGGAGGCACCATTAGGGTGTGAGCTCTCACTAGGGTCACTTCATATTTCCTTTTCATCGATTTTGTCCCACTCTAACTCATTTTATATGGAGAAATCATCATCTTCATCATCACTTCATCATGAGTAGGGTCATTGAGCAACCCCCAAAGGTTCTCTTCGGAGGCAGCTCCAACTTTGACTCTTGCTCTCCAACATCTCTTGCACCTTACAAATAGATGGTCGATACACCGGTCTCATCACTATGCACCATAGCTCTATAATGTGCATGCACATGACACACATGCTTTTAAGGGCAAAAATAACTTTCCTACCGTCTGACCAGAAACGCAGGCTCCACTTGATGGGGCACATGCTCTTAAGGGCAAAATTAACTTTCCCAACTGCTTGACCATAAACACAGTCTTCACTTCTGAGGGCGGACAAAAACACAGTATCCACTTCTGAGGGCTTTGCTTCCGGAACCTGGTGATGCAGCGACATAGTGGCATAGTGTGATGTTGGAGCCGTCAAAGGCCCCCCGCACATGGCATAGGTGTCACACGGTTAAATAGGTAAGAACGGTTCTCCACACACTGTCGATCCACACGAGGCGCTAGAACTGCCCTAAGGCGTCGTCCACCAGGAACTGGCAAAGCAGACAAGTTGCTAATGGTGTATGTATGTCTCGTCGAGGCTAGAGAACACCTTGAGAGAAAGTTATTTCTGTCTTTAAGGGCATGTGCCCCCCATGTTCATGCATCTTTATATGCACACAGGGATCCTTGTAAAGGACACATTTCGATGTGCATCCAAAGGTGATGCAGGTTGTTTAGTTTACCCAAAATTCCCAAACTTTACAAGATTCCCCATCACATCGAATTTCTATTCTCCGTCACATCAAAATATCGGCACATATATGGAGTACTAAATATAGATGAAATAAAAAACTAATTGCACAGTTTTGTTGTACTTTGCGAGACGAACATTTTAAGCCTAATTAACCAATGTTTGGACAATTATTACCAAATAAAAACAAAATTGCTACAGTGTGGCGTGACGTCTACTATGCAAAGTTTGCCCCCAAACTTTGGCATCTAAACACAGCCGCACATAGGAGCACATATGACACCGTCAATGTGTTTCACGTCGTTCCATATAGTTAGTCTCTTGGGATTTCGCCTATAAGGTTTGAATAAAGCTTTTATATATATATGAATTCATGTCGAATAGCTCCCTCAATTGGTACACATTTGACAACAATCCATCTGAATTAGATAAAATTCTCAGTTGGAAGATACTGTCTGATATCATCATCGGAATTGCAACAGGTCTAGACTATCTTGTCAGGGGCTACAACACTCGAATTGTACACTTTGACATAAGCTCACAACATTCTGCTAGATCAAGACTTCTGTCCCAAAATCTTTGATTTGGGGTTAGCAAAACTTTGCCAGCAGAAAGGTAGGGCATGTGCCCCCATGTGCATGCATCTTTATATGCACACGGGGATCCTTGTAAAGGACACATTTCGATGTGTATCCAAAGGTGATGCGCATAGGAGCACATATGACACCGCCAATGAGTTTCTTGTTGTTCCATGTAGTTAGTCTCTTGGGATTTTGCCTAGAAGGTTTGAATAAAGCTCTTATATATATGAATTCATGCCAAATAGCGCCCTCAATAGGTACACATTTGACAACAATCCATCTGAATCAGATAAAATTCTCAGCTGAAAGATATTGTCTAATATTATCATCGGAATTACAACAGGTCTAGACTATCTTGACAGGGGCTACAACACTCGAATTGCACACTTTGACATAAGCTCACAACATTCTGCTAGATCAGGACTTCTGTCCCAAAATCTCTGATTTGGGGTTAGCAAAACTTTGCCAGTAGAAAGGTAGTTAACTTTCCATCTATGGGACACAAGGCTTACAATAACTCATTTATGTAACATAGCACATATATAAAAATATCCATTTGAGCGGTGTGGATGTCACATAAAACCACCCATTTGCTACTCTCATAGTCATAGAGTGATATCACATTTCATGGTAGCATGCGATCCTTTAATAATCATTACATTACATACGAGAACTGATAGGTTTGTTATGACAACATGACGGACTGAATATTTCTAGCTGTTCTTTTGCTCTAGTTTGGAAAATGAGCGCTTGAAACCTGTAAAAGGCCTTGGAAAAGTGGTCCAGTGGGTCAAAGATTATGGGTACAAGTGTGCAGCTGTGACCAACGCCCCAAGGATCAATACAAAGCTCATGATCTCCCTTCTAGGCCTCTTAGACTTCTTCTAGGCTGTTGTCATCGGAGGCGAATGTGACCGACCAAAGCCTTCGCCATACCCTTACTTGAAGGCCCTCAAGAGACTTCAGGTGTCTAAAGAGCACACCTTGATCTTTGAGGTAAAGCAAATATCTTTATGACTGAAATTTTGTGGTCTAATAATTGTATCATAGGAGTAATCACTGATAAGAGATGTTGGTGTGTAGGACTCTCCTTCAGGTATACGGATAGGCATCATAGCAGGAGCCGTGTTGCTCATCAAGGATTACGAAGATCCTAAGCTCTGGGCAACACTTGAAGAGATCAACAGAGAGGAAGATAAGCTGAAGAAGACCAACACATGATATGATATTATGATGAACAATTGATTAACTAGATTTATCGCTGAATAAATTTGGCTCGCACACATTTCTTTTCCTAGTTATGCTGCAGTTGTGACTAAATAATGGCAGAGAGCTCATTAGGGTATCTTTTAGATTCTAGTTTGGTATATTATTTCCTTTTTCTTAGATGATGAAAATGAAACCAAATAAGAACTTAGGAATCTTCTACTAGCGGTTATAATTATTTGGTGGATGCGAGTATGGGATGAGCTCTGTGACAATGACAATGCTACTCGGGAACACAATTTGTTTTTTTTGTCCCTAAGGACACATGCTCCACTGCTGTGCACCCTCAGATTCGGTCTGAGATGCGTACACAACAGGAGAGGATGCATCTCAGGCGAATCCTATTGTCTCTCTCCTGCTGTGTACGCATCTCAAACCAAATCTGATGGTGCACAACAGTGGGGCTTGTGCCTTTAGAGGCAAACTTTACTTTCTCACTTACTCTCTCCGTCCCTACATACAAGTCATTCTCACTTTCCAAAAATATTTATAAATTTTTTTGACTTAATATATATATATATATAATATTAATATTTATAATATATAATTAGTATTATTAGATAGATCGTTGAATATACTTTTATAATAAATTTATTTGGAAATATAAATGTTACAAGCATTTTTTTTACAAAATTTGTTAAAGTTAAAAAAATTTAACATCCCATAACAACTTTTTTTTAGGATGGAGGGAACTGTATATTGACTTGTTGCATCCGCGCCATTCGAGTCGTTCTTCGGTCTGTATATTGACTTGTTGAGATGGGAATTATATTTCTCCCTCCGGGAACTGTATTGAAACTAGTGAAAGGCCACGTGGCATCGTGCGCATGTGCGGGCATCTTGGCATGTGGAAGTTGTAAATTACTCCATCTGACCCTGAAAGAATAGATTTCTGGGTTTATCCTAAGTTAACCTTTTTAAACTTTGACCAAATTTTTAAAATAAAATATTAAAAATTATGATATCAAACTAGTATCATTATATTCATCTAATAATATGTTTTTATATGATGCTTATTTAAAGTCATAAATGTTGCTACATTTTTGTATAAAGTTAATCAAAGTTAAAAAAGTTTGACTGACATGGATTCTAGGAATTGATTATAGGAATTGATTGTCAAAAAGTATTATACGTAAACGCCACACTGAACATTTGTAAATCCCGTGACCTGCCATGTGATACAAACAATTGATGCTGATGTGCGTAGCTCTCTCTCTCTTTTTCCCGAAGAGCATGCGTTGGGTGTACTCGACTAAATATGGTGACGTGTGATAACTCAAAACAAAACGGAGGCTGCATAACTCGTCAAATTATCATAAAGTCTTGTTTAGATGTTTATATCCACCTTAATTTTTATGCAGGAGAGCAAGATCAATTGATCAACATATTTCAATTGTCTATCAAATCTACGGATTGGCGGTGTACGTAGACTAAATAATATTAGACCGTATATGATTGGTAGGAATTGCTGCTTATTGATCCCAACAAAGTACATAGTCTCCACTCTCCACTACAGGAATAATCCATGGGAAAATGCACGCACACGTGCAGCTCTCATCACCGGAAGACGGCAATCCTTGAGGTCGGATGGAAGGGTACGTGTCAATGTCAACCTCGAGGCGAACCGAGGAGGAGTTGGTGTCAGCGGCGGCGGCGGCCTGCTTGGGGCATCGGTCATGGCCGTACCAGACGCCGTCAGGCAGCGGGTCGCCGAAGTAGAATGTGGCCATGGCCGGCGGTGAGTCTCGAGGTCCCGGCTGGACGACCTGCACCCACTCGGGCGCCCATCCGTCGCGTCGCGGCCGTCGCGGCGGAGGTAGAGGTAGCAGACGCCGTAGCCGCAGGGCCCCACCATGCGGAACGTGTCCGTGCCGCACCGCTCCAGCGCCCTGCTCCTGGGCCCGGGACCGGCCGTGGGGAGCGGCCGCGCCACCACCTCGTTGCGGTAGGCGTCCCCGAACGCGACGCTGATGACGTCCGTCGTCCGCGCCGCCGGCGAGCCGCAGGCCGTCTTCACCCTGAGCGTGTACGTGGACGTGCACGCGGATGGCGGTCTACGCCCGGTCGCCCCGCCCGCCGCCGCGACGGCCACGAAAGACGAGGGCGCGAGCGCGACTAGGAGGAGGAGGACGGCGGTGAGTTGCAGTGGCAGTGCCGTCAGGCCGTGCGTCGCCATCGTCGGCGAGGGTGGCAATGGAGGTTGAAAGAATGTAAGGGATAGTTCTATTGATCGCATCGGTTACATATTTATACAACCTCTGCACATATGCAGCCGCACACGCGACACACACATGCAACCGCACGGTGCCTAGTCTAATACATGCAATCACACATTGCTTAGTCTAACACTCCCCCACAGTTTTAACTGGGAGCACCGCGAACATTAAGACTGGACCTAAACTCCGTGAAGACTGATGTCGGCAGACCTTTGGTGAAGATGTCGGCGTACTGAGACGTAGTGGGAACGTGCAGGACGCGTGCTTCACCGAGGGCGACTCGCTCTCTCACGAAGTGCAAATCAATCTCAATATGCTTGGTCCGCTGGTGCTGGACAGGATTGCTGGAGAGGTAAACAGCACTGATGTTATCACAATAGACCACGGTAGCACGGCGAAGAGGATGATGAAGCTCTTGCAGTAGTTGTCGTAACCAGCAGGCTTCAGCAACGCCGTTTGCCACAGCTCGATACTCCGCCTCAGCACTGGACCTGGACACTGTAGGCTGACGTTTAGATGACCACGAGATGAGATTGTCCCCGAGAAACACCGCATAGCCAGAAGTGGACTTGCGCGTGTCAGGACAGCCCGCCCAATCTGCATCTGTGTAGACAGTCAGATCTACTGGTGAGGTCCGGTGAAGATGAAGACCAAGATCCAAGGTACCCTGAAGGTAGCGAAGAATGCGCTTCATAGCGCACAGATGAGGCTCCTGGGGGTCATGCATGTAGAGGCACACCTGCTGGACAGCATAAGCAATATCTGGACGAGTAAAAGTGAGATACTGAAGAGCACCAGCAATACTGCGGTAGGAGGAGGGGTCGGTGACGGCAGCTCCATCGGCAGAAAGCTTGGAATGAGTATCCACAGGTGTGCTGCAAGGCTTGCAGCTAAGCATACCAGCACGGTCAAGAATGTCCAGAATATACTGACGCTGGGAGAGGAACAGGCTGTCACTCTGACGCTGCACACTGACGCCGAGGAAGTGGTGAAGAGCCCCCATATCTGTCATAGAGAATTCTTGGCGGAGAGCATGGATGATCCGCTGCAAAAAACTCGTAGAGGAGGCTGTAAGAACAATGTCATCAACATAGAGAAGCAAGAATGCCACATCAGTACCCCGGCTGTATATGAACAGAGAACTGTCAGTCTTCGCCTCAACAAATCCGAGAGAAGTGATATGACTTGCGAAGCGATGATGCCAGGCTCGGGGTGCTTGCTTCAAACCGTAGAGTGACTTGTTCAACCGGCACACATAATCTGGGCGGGAGGTGTCAACAAAACCGGCAGGCTGAACACAATATACTGTCTCATTCAGGATGCCATGGAGAAATGCATTCTTCACATCAAGTTGATGAATAGGCCATGAATGAGAGAGTGCCAGAGTAAGAACTGTGCGGATGGTTGCTGGTTTGACCACTGGGCTGAAAGTCTCATCATAGTCGATACCTGGACGCTGTGTGAAGCCGCGGAGTACCCAACGAGCTTTGTAACGGTCCAGAGAGCCATCAGACTTGAACTTGTGACGAAACACCCATTTCCCAGTAACAAGGTTGACACCGGACGGTCGAGGCACCAGGGTCCATGTGTCATTAGCCTGCAGAGCATCAAACTCATCCTGCATTGCACGGCGCCATGCGGGGTCAGTCAGGGCAGTACGGACTGAGGAAGGCACAGGGGACAGCGGTGCCGCGTGAAGGTTGAGACGGTCAACGGGCTGCCGGATGCCGTCCTTGCCGCGTGTGCGCATGCTGTGTGCGTTGACGACAGGTGCTTGCTGGAGAGGAACTGTGGCGGTGGTGCGGCCGGCTGGGCGCCCGGCGCCACTGGCAGCAGCCTGGGACGGACCGTCCGCAGGGGCAGTGGCACCAGGCGCGGTCGAAGCGGGGCCACCAGCAGCACCCGTGGCCGGCTCAGCTGGAGAGGAGCCGTGGCCGCCCGTGGCCGGCGCGCCGTGGCCGCCCGGGGCTGAGGCGGTGGGGTCGAGGCCGCCCGTGGCCAGAGAGTCGGTATGACCCCCCGGAGCAGCATCTATGCCGCCGGGGAGGCGGGTACCTGCAAGCACAGCTCTTGCGCCATCGGGCGAAGAGGAATCATCAGCATCCAAAAACTCAAGTGTGGTGTGGTCCTGGGGGGAAGAGGACATATCGGCGAAGGGGAAAACCGTCTCATCGAAGGTGACATGGCGAGAGATGATGATACAGTTTGTGTGAAGATCAAGACACCGATAACCCTTATGATCAGTGGAGTATCCCAGGAACACACACAGAGTGGATCGAGGTGAAAGTTTATGCGGAGCTGTGGATGATAGGTTGGGATAGCAGGCACAGCCAAAAACGCGTAAGTGATCATATGTAGGCTGCGTGCCATATAGGGAAAAGAAAGGAGTGAGGCCGTCGAGGGTTTTAGTGGGGTGACGATTGAGAAGATATGTTGCAGTGTGCAAGGAGTCAGCCCAATAAACGGGAGGAAGACTAGCCTGAAAAAGAATGGAGCGCACAATATTATTTATAGTGCGAAGAATGCGCTCGGCCCGCCCATTTTGCTGTGAAGTGTAAGGGCAGGACATGCGAAGAACGACTCCATGAGTGAGGAAGAACGTGCGGGCCGAAGAATGGTCGAATTCACGGCCGTTGTCGCACTGGACTGCCTTGATGGAGGAGCCGAACTGCGTACGCACATAGGAAAAAAAGTGAGTAATGGCACCAAACGTGTCGGATTTGAGGCGTAAAGGAAACGTCCAAGTGTAGTGTGTGCAGTCATCTAAAATAACAAGATAATATTTGTAGCCAGACACACTAACAACTGGGGATGTCCAAAGATCACAATGGATTAAATCAAAGGCGTGCGAGGCACGAGAGTTTGACATGCTAAAAGGAAGGCGCACATGGCGACCAAGCTGACAAGCGTGGCAAATATGAGTATCATGACGCTTATTACATGGAATAGCATTGGAACTAATGAGCGTGGACAAAGCCTCATAACCGATATGACCGAGACGACGATGCCATAGAGTGGTGGAAGATGCATCAGCAGTGAGGGCAGTGGTGCTGGATGGCGTGAAGAACGGGTAAAGGTCTCCCGTGCTATTGCACCTGGCGATCACGCTCCGTGTCTGAAGATCCTTCACAGAAAGGCCGAAGGGATCAAACTCAATGGAACAATTATTATCAGTAGTAAACCGGCGAACTGAAATCAGATTCTTAATAATGTTTGGAGAAACTAAAACATTAGAAAGAACTAGAGGACGCCCAGTGTTCGAAAAAGAGTGTGATCCAACGGAAGTAACGGGAAGTAAGTTCCCATCACCAACAATGATAGATGAAGGATGCGATGACGAGGGAGGGTGAGAGGTGGTGAGTATACCGGCGTTGTTGACCATGTGGGAGCCAGCGCCCGAGTCAGCATACCATTCGCCCGTGCCGGGAGGGGAGAGCGTCATGGTGCTGAAGTTGCTGGCGAGCGAGGACGTGTCGAAGCTGCCTCCATGCATGGGCGTCCACGGCTGCTGCTGCTGTGGTGGCGGCGGGGCGACGTGGTAGCCAGGCGCCCCGTAGCCGTAGCCGGATGGTGCGCCGAAGCCTGGTGGCAGGCCGACGCCGGGTGGAGCGGCCTGGTAGCCGTGCGGCGCCTGCTGCTGCTGCTGCTGCACGGCCATGTACCCTGCAGCAGGCGGTCTGTACATCGGCCCCGGAGCGGGCGGTGGCCAGTACGCCCAGGGCTGGTACTGCGCCGGCGGGCGCTGGTGTTGCCCGTGCGGCGCCTGCTGCTGCTGCTGCTTGTTGCGTCCGCGACGGCGTCCGGAGCGGCCGCCCTGGTTGCCGTTGCCTTGGCCGGTGGGCGCGCCGCCCTGGTTGCGGCCAGGAGGAGCAGGGCCGCCGGCAGGGGGGCGCCATGCGGTGTTGGTGGAGCCCGTGGCCGCAAGGAGCGCCGGTGCGCCCGCGGCCGGCGTGGTGCTGCTGGAGGACGTGCCGGCGTCGCCGGCGAAGTCGTTGAGGTCGATTTCCTCGAGGAGCAGCAGGGTTCTCGCCTCCGAGAAGCTGGGGAACGGCTGTCGCAACTTGATGTTCGTCACCATGGGGCGGAACTTCTCGCTGAGGCCGCGCAGCAGGGTGAGGACGAGGGTGCGGTCGCCAACGGGGTCGCCAAACTCGCGAAGAGAGGCGGCCATCGTCTCGAGGCGTCGGCAGAAGTCCGTGATGGAGGAGGAGCCTTGCTTGACGGTGCGGAACTCGGCGGACAGCAAGAGGGCGCGCGACTCGCGCTGCCCGAGGAACTCGTCCTCCAGATGTACCCATGCGACCCGCGCGTTGGGCTCTTTCAACATCGTGGACTGCTGCAGGTCGGGGTTGATGGTGCCGTAGATCCACGTGAGGACGGTGCAGTTCATCTGCAGCCACGCCGGGCGATCATCGTTGACCACATCGGTGAGGACGTGATCGGTGAGGGCATATTTGCCCAAGACGACGAGGAAGAGGGCGCGGCACCGGGTGTAGTTGTTGGCGACGCGATCCAGGACGACGGGCACGAGCACCTTGATGTTGAGGACAGCGATGGCGGCGGCGTGGACGTCGGCGTACTTGGCCTCGTACTCGTCGAGGGCCTTGGCGCGGGCAGCGGCGGCCGCCTCCCGGTCGCGCTGCTCCTGGGCCTCCCGGGCGGCGCGCTCAGCCGCGGTCTCCGCCATGGTTGGGGTAGAGGCAGGAAACCGGCGGCGGGCGGACGGATCGGGTCGTGGCGGCGCGGACGGACCGTGGCGGCGTGGACGGATCGGTCGTGGCGGCGCGCGACGTGGCGACGGGATCGGCGGCCAGTGCGGATGGACCGGTCGGCGGCGCGATCAGAACTCACGGCGTCGGACGGACCGTGGCGGCGCGCGACGTGGCGACGGGATCGGCGGCCGGCGCGGATGGATCGGTCGGCGGCGCGATCAGAACGCACGGCGTCGTGGCGGCGCACGTGTGGTACTCCGGCGAGCCTTGGCCCAGCGACGGAGGGAAGGCACGGCGCAGGGGCGCGCGTGCGGCCGGCGAGCGCGAGGCCAGCGACGGCGAGGCCGCGTCGGTCGTGAGGATCGGCGGCGTGTAGGGCTGCGGAAGCGGGGATCGTAACCCCCTTTGATACCATGAAAGAATGTAAGGGATAGTTCTATTGATCGCATCGGTTACATATTTATACAACCTCTGCACATATGCAGCCGCACACGCGACACACACATGCAACCGCACGGTGCCTAGTCTAATACATGCAATCACACATTGCTTAGTCTAACAGAGGTGGATGCAAAGGGAGGCCAGCATGTGGTGACTGGTGAGTGGTGACTGAAGTTGGGGTAGTAGTAGGCGCGGGAAGGAGGACAGGAGGAGCGGACGTGTCAGGGAGAAGAAATGCCTGCCTGGGGCGGTGGCGGTGCCCTGCGAAATGGCGGCCGGCGAGTGGACGGCCGAGGCCGCGTCACCGTCACGGGTTCCAGGCCTCCCGTTGCCTGCAGCCGGCTGCTTCTCGTGTGCTGATCTGTTGCGCGCGGCGGTATCCCTGTATCTGTATCCAACTTTGCTGCCTTTAAGTTCAAACAAAAAAAAAACTTTGCTGTCTTTTTCTTTTTTTTTAAAAAAAATTGTGATATACAAACTGACAAAAAACCCAGGCCAAAGCACCAGCATAAAAACTCAAATGTACATGGCTCATGTAGACGTGTCGCTCTCATGCGAATGCAAAAATAAACTCCGGGCCAATACGCTCCGACACGCCTGACAATTCTTTCTTGCTTTGTTTTAAAGGTTATTATGAAAGAACAAACTTGATAATGTCACGATTTTGTACAGAACTAACAAAGTCTTAGTTTACAAACTAAGTTTCTAAGTGAATTTTTATTGTACTAGCAAACATGTCCGTGTGTTGCAACGGAAAAAAAACTGAACATTATTAATTAAAAATACACGAAGTATTGTGTATATTTATTCATATTTTATATTTTCCTATTTTTTTCATCATCAACTCATTGAATTGCTATTTTCTAAGATAAATACATGTTCTTTTCTATTTGATTTTGATTAGAATTAGGATCCCTATTCATCCTACTCGGGGATATTTTATCATGAGCCATGTTGGAATAAAAATTGTATAAAAAGTTGGTTGTTTTCGAGTTCAGATCATATATGCGATCCAATAGGTTTTGGAATCGGACGTACTCTGTATCATGCTAAACAAGAGCTATTGAAACTTGTATAAACACAGATTCTATATATAGAATTAGAAATAAATCTCTACTCTTGTCTTTTACTATTTAGATTTGGATTAGGATTAGAACTCCTATTAATCTTACTCGGGCGTATTCTATTTGAATTAGAATAAGATCCTTATATACTCATGTCTAATCCCTATATATAAAAATAGGAGGTTGTAGTATACAAACCGATTAGAGACATTTGCATTCACGGAGTTAGATAGGAAAAACCATACCGCGGAAAAAAATCATGAATCGTCTAAGAGCAACTCCAAGAGATGGACTAAAACCACTTGCCAAATTCTCTGATTTAGCTATTCTCCAAAATAGAAACATCTAAAAAGAATTAGATTACTCCAAGAGACTATCTAAAAAGATTAGCTATCTCAGCTCAAACCCGCCACGTCACTAGACAACAGGCTATACTGGTGACACATTTCATCGAACAGGCTGCACGCACGGAACTCATTGACAACCACTTTGGTCCGTCTAGTACCTGAGCTCATTTCCTCCACATGCACATGAACCAAGCTAAGCTACACGGCTCAACTTTAGCCAGCATACAGTCATGGAGGCCGGTGCTTGCGTCGACCACCCGCGGTGGCCTCCGACAACCTTGCGCAGTCCCGACGGCAGCAGTTGAAGCTCTTGTCTTGCGCCGATTCATGTCCATGAGCTGCCTCTTGTCCCTCGTCAACAACCTGGTGCTGGCCCGCTGCAGCTGCACTCGTTTGGCCTCAGCGAGCTCCACGACGCTGTTGCAGAGCCTCAATTGCACCTCCTGCTTGCATCACGTTCACGGTGGTCGACGTGAAGCTCCGATCGTGCGACATCGAGGAGCCTACAAGTGCGACACCCACCATGACTCGGCGTGCAGGAAGGACGAGAGCTGCGCGGGAATAGCGTGCAAAGGCGGATGGCAAGCCGTGGAGGCTCGCTTTCTTTAGCCACCGAGAAGGACGGAATGGCTAGTTAGGTAATTTGGAATCCCGGATAGAAGAGCTGTTGGAGCCTAATTTCTTTCACAGAAACTCTAAATTGGGTTTGAAAATAGAAATAGCAACGCCAAAGGGTGCTTAGTCTGGTTGGCTATGTCACTCGAGCGGCACCCCACAGATCCTGAGTTCGATTCCCTGTGGGAGCGAATTTCAGGTTGTGGTTTTCTGGAATTTATTCCAGAGATTTTCCGGCGCGACGCTTTCAGTTGTAGGCGACGTCCCCCTCGACAGCGAGGCGCCTGGTGCTCAGTTCTTCGGAGGTGCTCATAGGGATAGGGTTTGCCTACGTGTATTCATAGGGGTGAGTGTGAGTGTCGAGGCGCCTGTGGTGACTTCGTGAAGCTCGAGATATCTGCCGGCTCAGTTCTTCGGGGGTGCTCATAGGGGTATGGTTTGCGTTTGAGTGTCTACGTTGTAACTGTAATTCTCAAAAAAAAAAAAAATAGAAATAGCAACTGTGTTGGAGTTGCTCTAAGGGGTCACTGAATAAAAACCAATGTCAATGGGAAATGCATTGTTTATTACAGTCCTAAAATACCACTCACCCTCAAGCGTAGGCATCATTATGCTCCCTCAATTATTACAAGTTTTATGCATCGGTGACAACAAAAACTCAGTTATGAGTCTTAGAAACTTTTGGCTGTCGCAATAACGCTCTCCACAGTGATGCCATACTCCTTGTAGATCCTTCCAGCAGGAGCACTTGCACCGAATTTGTCAATGCCAATGGCCTTGCCCTGGGCTCCAACATACTTCTGCCATCCGAGAGTAGAACCAGCCTCAATGCTGATTCTTGAAGTAACAGCCTTAGGGAGAACACTCTCCTTGTATTCATCTGACTGCTCCTCAAAAAGTTCCCAGGAAACAAATGACACAACACGGACAGTCTTCCCCTCCTTCCTCAACTCATCAGCAGCCTTGGTAGCAATCTCTAGTTCAGAGCCGGTACTCAACACGATGAGATCAGGCTTGTTGCCAGTTGAATTGTCAGAGATGGTATATCCACCCTTCTCAACACCCTCAATTGAGGTACCAGGCAGCTGAGGAAGCTTTTGCCTGGAGAGAGCAAGAATTGATGGCCTCTTCCTGTTGAGAACTGCAACTTTGTATGCTCCAGCAGTCTCATTGCCATCAGCAGGGCGGAGCATCAGTATGTTGGGCATTGCACGGAAACTCACCAAGTGCTCAATGGGCTGATGGGTCGGGCCATCCTCTCCGAGACCAATAGAGTCATGGGTCATAACATAGATAACTCCGGCTTCCGACAACGCTGAGATTCTCATGGCGCCTCTCATGTAATCAGTGAAGATAAAGAAAGTAGCACAGTATGGAACAAACCCTGGGCTGTGCAGAGCAATGCCATTACAAATGGCGCCCATTCCGTGCTCTCTTACTCCAAAGCGGACATTGCGCTCTTCAGGCGTATCCTTCTGGAAGTCACCAAACATCTTAAGCAAGGTCATGTTGGAGGATGCAAGATCAGCACTACCTCCAATAAGACCAGGCACAACATTAGCTAGTGCGTTCAAGCACTGCTGGGAGAGGTTCCTGGTGGCATCTGCTGGGCTCTCTGGAGTGTATTTCTAGGATGGAAAAACAAGAATCACTAGAGTTTAATCCTCCACACATCAGCGTTAGCTGTAGTATTGTGTGTACGTATGAATTCTTACCGGAAGAGCATCAGCCCAGCCAGTGGGCAACTCCCCTGTGATGATATTTTTCAATGTTGCTGCATCCTCTGCATACTTCTTCTCGTACTCTGCAAATTTGACATTCCAATCAGCCTCAAGCGCAGCACCTTGTGGCGTGTGGCGACTCCAGTGACTGCGATGATACATTCAAAGAAACCATATTTGTGCTATGCATTTCACCATCTCATTCGGATACCTAGATTATTAGAGCAAACAGCAAGACCTACCTCTTGACATCCTCTGGTACAAAGAATGGCTCATAGGGCCATCCAAGGTTCTGCCTGGTTGCTTCAACCTCTTTGGCACCCAATGCACTTCCATGTACACTGTATGAGTTGGACTTGTTGGGAGATCCAAAACCGATTGTGGTTGTCACCTAAAAAGGGAAGAAATTAGACCAACATTATAAAATCTACAGAAAACAAAACATTAAAGATTGCAAATAACAAAGAAACCAACCTTGATTAAGGTGGGCTTGTCAGTAATCGCCTTTGCTTCCTTAATAGCTGCACGGATGTCCTCATAACCGGTGTTCCCATTCTTAACCCAGATTGTGTGCCACCCAAGAGCCTCAAAGCGGGTGCTCACGTCCTCTGTCAATGCAATCTCTGTATCTCCATCAATGGAAATGTGGTTGTCATCATAGAAAGCAATCAGCTTGCCAAGACCCCAGTGCCCAGCCAAGGAACAAGCTTCATTGGCAATACCCTCCATTTGGCAACCATCTCCCAAAATAACGTACCTGTACAAAATTCATGAAAAACATCTTAGCAAAACTGCACCATACAAATTGTAAAGCAAAATGTGGCAGGTTCACATTAGAAGCATTACGTGTAGTGGTCGACAATCTCACTGTCAGGCTTGTTGAAGCGGGCAGCCAGGTGCTTCTCAGCAAGTGCCAAACCAACAGCATTGGCGATACCCTGACCAAGAGGTCCTGCAGAACAATCATATGGGAAACCGAAACTTTCAATTTTATTTACCAGGGAAACTTACAAGTGTTAGCCCTGTAGAGAAAAAAACAGACCAGTGGTAACTTCAACTCCTGGAGTCTCAAAGTTCTCAGGGTGACCCGGTGTGCTGCTTCCCCATTGCCTGAACTGCTTCAAGTCCTCATCCTGCAGCAGCATACCAGCCGTTAAAACAAATTCAATCACACAAGAGGTGATGTAAATGATCCATATGAAATAGCAAGCACTTCAGTTAAGGTGAATCACACTAAAGTTCTGCTCAACTGAACATGAATGCTGAGGGGTCCATGGTGCAACGTTTGAGTTCCCAACTAATCTTCCTATATGAAACTTTAAATTTTCACTTATCATATCAGATCTTTGGCAACTGGACAAAAGCAGCCAAGCAGGCACATCCATTTTTTGTTTTTTTTTAGAAAAGCATAGCGCTGTTTGGAACACGTGATTCTTTCCATGTTCCTATGTTTTTCCTATGAAAATAAACTAATTCCTGTGAAATTCTGGTAAAATTCATGCGTTCCGTTCCAAACAGGCTTGTAGGCTCGAAAACGAAGCCGAGACCAAAAGTAGCAGCCATGATCCAACCTTCTACTATTTTACACACTAACCTACCAGCTCCCAAGTTGGCCGCTCCGACGAACCGGCGCCAAATTCCACATTCCACACGCAAGACACAGATGCAAACACTGAAAAGAGAGCCTGCAAGCATTACCTTAACGCTGTCGTATCCGGCTAAGTGGAGTAGGGCGTACAGGAGCATGCACCCGTGGCCAGCAGAGAGGACGAAGCGGTCGCGGTTGAACCAGTAAGGGTTCTTGGGGTTGTAGCGCATGACCTCATCGTAGAGGATGTGACCCATGGGCGCGCAGCCCATTGGGAGCCCAGGGTGCCCGGAGTTGGCCTTCTGGACGGCGTCGATGGCCAGGAACCGAATCGTGTTGACCGACTTCTCCAGAAGCTCTCCAGTGGCGACCTTTCCCTCGAGTTTCTCGACGGCGGCGGCGCGCACGACGCACTGGCGGCGGGAGACGGCAGCAGACGGCGGGCGGCGGACCGGCAGCGGGGAGCGCTGCAGGTTTCTGCCGGCGACCGAGCTGAGGCGGCGGAAGCCGAGGCGCTCGGCCGGGGCCGATACTCCGGCGCCGGGCACGGGCCCCAAGCGCGCGGATATGGTGGCGTGCGCGGCGGCGACGGAGTGCGCGGCCATGGTACAATGGGCGTGTGCGCTGCCGCTGCGTGCGTGTATGGCGGAGATGGCGAGGCTGCGCGTTGGGGCTGATCTTTTTTAACGGTTTGTTTGTATCTCAACGACGCTTTCATATTCATCGCAAAAAAAAAACTTTCATATTTATATATTTAGAACACTTTATTTTTTATTTAATCCGAGATATTGTGGGATAGGAAGGATATTTTGATAGCTTTTTATTTTTATGAGGAGTTTTTTTCATGAAACTGTTGGAGAACATTTTTCTTTTTTTTTTTCTTTTTTTTTGGGCTAAAGAATCCAATAGTGAGCTGTTTTTACAAAACTCATGTTTCAAATGCTCCCTCTTTTTTGAAAAAGAAGAATTCAAATGTATATAAGATAATATTTATGGTGCATAATAAGTATTATTATTAGGTTAATCATTTAATATATAAATATTAATATTTTTATAACACTAAACACTCGAGGACTCTCCTTTTGGAATGAAGGGAGTAGACAGGTTTTTAGCATTACCTTATATATTATATATAATATAACATACGAGTTTGGTAGACATGTGAGATGTGTTTCACGGTCCACATAATAGTTTTTTCTCGAATACGCAAGAGAATTGTGTATCTTTGTATTAAGAAGGGCGAGCGAGTTCAACAAGCAAACAACGAGAGCGAAAACGAAAGAACAGAAACAAGAACCGGGCTTACGCCCCAAAATGGGAAGAAGACTGAAACCGGGCTTGCGCCCCAAAACTGAACCGGACTGAATGCATGGGGTATCACCCCCCCCCCCCGGCGTGAAGCTCCTCAGGTGCTTCGCTCCGGCCAACGCCCAAAGGTCCGCCTGCACCTTGATGGCCAGCAGTAGCTGCTGCACCGTGCTCGAAGGCCGCCTGAAGCACCTCGCATTTTGCTCCTTCCAGATCTTCCAGCTGGTCAGAGTGAGGAGGGAGTCGATGCCGCGCCGCTTTCCTGGAGCAGCAGCGCGCCGCAGTCGCCGCCACCAAGAACGGATTGGCGTCGAAGCTGGGGCAACACCATGCCAATAGCCTGACAGATGAAGAACCAAACCTCTCGGGTGTAGGGGCACTGGCAGAGTAGGTGGTCAATTGATTCATCCGCTTGGTCGCACAAAAAACGTTCCGCTCTCGCGGCCAGACCATGACGTGCTCGTCGGTCCGCTGTCCAATGCCGACGTCGGAAAGCAAGCCAAAGAAAAATCTTGACTTTGAGAGGTGCCCAAGTCTTCCAAATGAGCTGGTGACTGAAAGGATCAAGATGCCCAAGAAGGGAGGGGTGAATTGGGCTCTTTTAAAATTTTAAGCAATATTAAAACCTAACAAGAGCCAATTAACCCCCTAGTGTTTTCCCAAGTGTGTCCTAGCTAAACAAGCAAGGCATGGCAATAAAAGCGGTAAATCCCTATGCAATTCTAGTCAACCAACAAGAAGGAAATGCGGAATGTAATGCTTGAATGTAATTGCAATAAGTAAAGAGGAGGAGGCAAAGGAAATTTGACACGACGAATTTTTGCCGAGGTATCGAGGAGTCGACACTCCCCCTAGTCCTCGTTGGAGCATCGCGCACGGTATCGCTCCCCCTTAGTCCGCGCAAGGACTAAGTGCTCTCTACGGGCTGATTCTTTGCCACTCCGGCTCGGTGAATCGCCCACAACCGATCACAACGTCGATGGAGAAGGACCGCCGACAATCCTCCGGCGATCACCTTCCTCCTAGCACCACCGGACCATCTAGGTGCTGTCGATCACCAAGAGTAACAAGCCTTGATCTTCACTTGACTCACTCAAGCTTCACAACTAAAGGATGCACACTTGAACTCTTGGATGAACTAGAGGAGAGGATGGATGGATTTGCGAATCTATCTCTCACTCTAGGGCTCTTGCTCTCTTCCCAACCTTCTCAACAAACTCAGCAACTGAAATGAGCAAAGGCAAGGTGGGAGAGAAGTGTGAGGAGCTATAAATAGCCCTCAAGAAAACTGCCTCGGGCTGGCACTTTAAGTTGGCGACGGACGCTCTGACGCCTAGGCGACGGACGGTCCGTCGCCTTGCCCAACGACTAGTTCTGCACATTGTTTTGGGCGACGGACGCTCCTGCGCAGTCCGACGGACGCTGAGGCATCAGCGTCCGACGCCCCTTTTCGTCCACTGGAAGGCCGATGGACGCTACCCTAGCATCCGACGCCTAGGCGATGGACAACGTCCGACGCCCTCTGAAACTCAGGAGCTCAAACTGGGTGGCCGACGGACGCTACGTCATCCTGACGTCAACGTCCGACGCCATTGTCCGACGCGATGGACAGCGTCCGGCGCCTCCAGACTCAGCGTCCGACGCCCAGTTAACTTCTTTTTCAACTCCGGTTTTCGTCGCGATGAATTCGGAAGAAGTTCTTAGCTATCTTAGGGTCACCATAGGCTTGCTTAGAGCTAAGGAAGTCAAGTGTGCACCACACCTAAGTCATGAAGCTTTCCTAAGTCAAGCTACTAGTCTCAACCCCTCTTGATAGTATGGTCAAAGATCAAATAGAAGCCCTATCTATTTCTAAGTGCCCTTCATCACCTTATGGCACTTAGCCTATCATTCTAGGGTCTTCATCATGTCTCTTTGAAATCCGAAACGATATCCATCTTGAGGGCTAAGTGATGACCATTCATGCCCATTCATGTTGATCACTATGGCTAAGCTACGCATAGCCTCTGCAAAACACACGTTAGCCATAATAATCGCTAATTGCCGTTAATCACCGAAACCAACTAGGGCCATGATTCTTCAATCTCCCCCCTTTTTGGTGATTGACGATAATAACTCCTCGAGTATGGATATAAGAGTGAAAGGTTAGGATTTTGGTGACTTGGAATGGTTGAGCAAGGGTTAGTGAATTTGTAATGAAGCAAACTTGCTCACCCAAACCAAATCACAAACATGGTACTCATGAATATGAATATTAAGCGAAGAACCTCATGATATTCTCAACCATATATCGGAGTAAGATGCGGAAGCTTAATTACCATTAGATCATAGAGACATATCATGAACAAGAGACAACTCACACCATATATTAGTGAAAAACAAGAGTATGTCTCACAAGCACAAGTATCTCACAAGCATGATTCATCACACATATATACAAATGCAATAGAATAGACATGATGACATGAGTACGGGGGATTAAAGACACACAAAGAAACGAATCCCTCCCCCTATCTTTATACTCAACCCTCTCTCCCCCTTTGGCGTCGAGCACCAACAACTAAGCATCCGGGGCTAGAGAAGAAGGCGAAGAAGCTGCAGCCTGACGATCGAGCATGATGAAGTCCTGAAGATCTGACTCGTCGGACTCAATATCCGCCTCGGCCGCTGCAGGTGTAGGCGCAGCTGGGGTGACCTCTGGAGCTGACCCTGGAAGCTCTAGAGCTGCTGACTCAACTAGCTCCCCCTGAGGCTCAGCTGGTGCCTCGGATGGTCCTGCCTCTGACGTAACGGGTCTGGGAGCCCGACGAGTGAAGACTCGAGGCGGTGGAGGAGTAGATACCGCCAAAGCGACCAGAGATATGGCTGCCACAAGCTCTGCTGGCTGGGACTAAGGTGGAGTAGATACTGCCACTGTAACGTCCTCGTCCTGCTCCTGTGTCGGAACTGGGGCCTTTGGCTCAACTGCCTCAACTGCTACTGCTGAATCTGGATCCATCAGTGGCCTCTTGCGCTTCTTGGAAATAACCTTTTTCTTGCCCGTTCCTCGATTAGTGGGTGGACGCGGTGGAGGTGGAGGGTCACCACCACTACCGGGAACTGGACCGGCGTTCTTCGTTCTTGCCATGGACATATACTGGATAAACAAACGGTCACTGTCAAGAGATCCTCAATTGTCAAATCACAACCTCACTGCCCACTGCCAACTGACAATCACTGAGCAACCCAAGCAATCAAGATTGGCACGACGGCCCTGGACTGTCCTTTCGAGGCTTTGCCTCGTTCCTTACTCGCGGGCTTTGCCCCGAGTTCACGACCACTTTCTCACTTCCACAGACCTTTCTCGAATAGATAGATAGGGATATATAACATATAAGCATGTAACTAGAGGTACGAGAGTCTAATGAGAACCATGAAAGGGATAAGTGAATGAGTCGATCTGTCCATGCCATACCTCTGACCACGGTAACCAAAAACAAGCAGGGGGTAAGAGCCTCGGTCAATGTCACTCCAATCCGCAGTCTAAACAAAAAAAGGAGGGGAATGAGGTGTAGGTAAATAGAAAAGGAGAAGAGGAGATCAACACCATGGAAAGGGGGAATGCAGGGCAATATTTCACCTTAGGGATCTAGGGAGGACCTTAGGGGAATCCTTGAGGAACACCCAAGCAAACACCAGGAAAGGGGGGGGGTCTCTGCTTGGTCAAAATGCATAGAGCAGAGGGGGAGCTCCGGCGAGAGGTGACGGCGGTGCTGGGCGCGAGACGGCGGCACCAGGAGGGTGGGGGGCGCAGCGGCGGCGAGAGCAGATGCGGCGGCGACGCTGGGTGGGGCATGCCGGCGAGGAGTGGCGCGGGCGTTGCGAGATTGGCTCAGTGGCGGTTAGGGTTAGGAGAGGTCGGGCGGCGACGGCGTACGGATGAACTGAAGAAACCGACCGAGAGAGGGAGAGAACAGACGGGGATTTTTTTTAAAAAAATCAGCCTTAAGTTCGCGACGGACGCTCCGTCGATGTGCGACGGACGCTGGACAGCGTCCGACGGCATCGTCCGCCGGGCTTCCAGAACAGGTTTGAAACACCCAAACGCATTGACCGCGTCAGACGCTCCGCGACGGACGCTAGGGAGCTCCCGTCGCCCTGCAAACAGGCAACATTCAGTCTCCGGACGATCGCGACGGATGCTGAGGCATTTGTCGCCGAGCGTCCGACGCCCTTTAAAATAGAATTTTTCAAATTTGATTTTTGCGTCTTTCTCCCAAACAAGTTCAAATCCAAATAAGATCCAAATAACACCTGATTGGACTTGATATGAGAACCATCTCTCAAACTCTCCTTTTCAAATAGTTTGCCATAGGCTTAGATTTAGTTTTAGCTCAAAATATTCGAATGGAAGCACCAAGGAGGCATCATATGGCCACAATAGGGGTAAAGAATTGTCTTGAGCTTGGAATGCTCCCCCTAAGTGGACGAACATAGAGGATGCTCAAACTTAACCAAAAAGAAACGGCAAACAACACATGCAAATGCAATGCATTACAAGAATTTGAATCTAGGTTGCTTGCAACTTTAAACCATGAATTGGACTTCTTCACACGTTCAAGAACGGTTATTCCAACCATGTTAGCCAAGCCTATGTGCATTACTAAATTAACATGATTAAATTACACATGATGCTAGGTGGTTCACACAAGATCATTTTTTAGTGAAGTTTGAGTGATCAAGCACATTCAACTCGCTTCTCAACCTACAAAAGGTTGCTTCATCGAGAGGTTTAGTGAAGATATCCGCCAATTGATTTTCGCTAGAAACTCCCACTAGTGTGATATCTTTCCTAGCCACATGATCTCTAAGAAAGTGATGGCGAATATCAATGTGCTTGGTGCGAGAGTGTTGAACCGAGTTATTAGCAAGCTTTACGACGCTTTCATTGTCACATAAAAGTGGAACATCTTTTAAAGCTACGCCGTAATCAAGTAGTGTTTGGGCATGTATAAGATTTGTGCACAACTAGCTCCCATGGCTATGTATTCCGCCTCGGCGGTAAACAATGCCACACTATTTTGCTTCTTAGAGGACCAAGAAATAAGTGATCTTCCTAGCAAATGGCAACCGCCGGAGGTACTCTTCCTATCAACCTTACACCCGGCATAATCCGAATCGGAATAGCCACAAAGTAGGAAGGGAGCTCCTTTGGGATACCAAAGGTCAATGCTAGGGGTGTGCCTTATGTACCTAAGGATTCTTTTAACCGCACAAAGATGCGACTCCTTAGGGTTTGCTTGAAACCTAGCACACATACACACACTAAACATGATATCCGGCCTAGATGCGGTGAGGTAAAGTAAACTACCGATCATTTTGCGGTAAAGAGTTTGGTCTATCGGTTTACCTCCCTCATCGAGATCGAGATGCCCATTGGTAGGCATTGGGGTCTTGATTGGCTTGCAATCCTCCATCTTGAATTTCTTGAGCACATCATTAGTGTACTTATCTTGAGATATGAAGGTGCCCTCCCTCAATTGCTTCACTTGGAAGCCAAGGAAGAAGGTTAGCTCATCAATCATTGACATCTCGAACTCCTTGGAAATGAATGCACCAAATTCCTTGTTATGATCTTGGTTTGTTGACCCAAATATAATGTCATCAACATACACTTGGCAAACAAAGATCTCTCCATCTAGCACCTTGGTGAAGAGTGTGGTATCCACTTTCCTGATCTTGAAGCCCTTCTTGAGTAGGAAGTCTCTTAGCCTCTCATACCAAGCTCTTGGAGCTTGCTTCAAACCATAGAGTGTCTTGGACAACCTATACACATGATTAGGACAATTGGGGTCTTCAAACCCAGGAGGTTGTGAGACAAAAACAAGTTCATTGATGAAACCATTTAGAAAGGCACTCTTCACATCCATTTGAAAAAGTTTCATTTTGTGATGTGAAGCATATGCCAAAAGGATACGAATGGCTTCTAGTCTTGCAACCGGTGCAAAGGTCTCCCCAAAATTCAAGCCTTCAACTTGGGAGAACCCTTTTGCCACCAATCTTGCCTTGTTCCTCACAACCACACCTTGATCATCTTGCTTGTTCCTAAACACGCACTTGGTGCCAATGATTCTTGCTCCTTTGGGCTTTTCTACTAGTGTCCACACTTCGTTCCGGGTGAAGTTGTTCAACTCTTCATGCATGGCGTTCACCCAATCTGGATCCGCATGTGCATCCTCCACACTAGAAGGCTCAACAAAGGAAACAAAAGAGTGATGCTCAACATAAGAAGCAAGTTTAGATCGAGTTGTTACCCCCCTTGATGGACTCCCTATGATGAGGTCTTGTGGATGAGCTTGAAGCATAGGTGTAGATCTTCTATCAATCACTTGGGGAGGAGGTTGTGGTGCATCAGCATCACTAGCTTGAGCCTCGGCTTGATCTTGAGAGATGAAGGTATCTTCTTGTGCTTCCCTCACTTGTTCTTCATCAACTTGAGGCGTGTGAGGTGGAGAGGGTACTTGATTTGCATCATCTTCAACTCCTTCCACCTCTAGTGGGTTGATTGCACCAACGGGCATATTCTTCATAGCCTCCCTCAAGGGTTCATCACCTACATCATCAAGATTCTCATGCTCTTCTTGAGAGCCATTAGTTTCATCAAACTCTAAGTCATATGTTTCTTCAACTAGGCCGGAGGCTTTGTTAAATACTCGATATGCCTTGGATTTAAGAGAATAACCAAGTAAGAAATCAATGTCACATCTCCTTTGGAACTTGCCCAAGTGTTGGCGCTTCTTGTAGATGTACACTTTGCATCCAAACACTCGGAAGGAGGATATATACGGTTTCTTCCCATTCACAAGCTCATAGGGGGTCTTCTTGAGAAGCCTTTGAACAAAGAGCCGGTTGGCCGCATAGCATGCGATGTTGATTGCTTCGGCCCAAAACTTCTCGGGGTGTTGTATTCATCAAGCATTGATCTTGCAAGAGTGATTAGCGTCCGGTTCTTCCCCTCTACTACACCATTTTGTTGTGGGGTATAGGTGGCGGACACCTCATGCTTGATCCCAACTTCATCACAATAGTCTTCAATCTTGGTGTTCACAAACTCGGTCCCATTGTCACTTCTTATCTTCTTGATCTTCACATCAAACTCATTTTGGGCTCTAGTTGCAAACTTCTTGAATATTGATTGAGTCTCTCCCTTGTCTTGAAGAAAGAATACCCAAGTGTACCTAGAGTAGTCATCAACTACCACCAAGCAAAAGAGATTGCCCCCAAGGCTAGCATAGGTGGTAGGTCCAAATAGATCCATGTGGAGTAGTTCTAGGACTCTTGAGGTTGACATGAAGGCTTTGGTTGGATGTGTGTTGGCCACTTGCTTGCCGGCTTGACATGCACTACACAATTTGTCCTTCTCAAACACCACATTCTTCACTCCTCTAACCATCTCCTTATTGACAAGATTCTTCAAAGTTGTCATTCCCACATGTGCTAATCTTCTATGCCATAGCCAACCCAAAGAACTCTTGGAGAATAGACATGTTTGCAAACTAGCTTCATTTGAGGTGAAATCCACTAAGTAGAGATTGTTGTGCCGAAACCCTTTGAATATCAATGATGAATCTTCCATCTTGGTCACAACTACCTCATTTGGAGTGAAGAGACATTGGAAACCAAGATCACATAGTTGTCCCACCGATAGCAAGTTGAAGCTCAAAGATTGCACTAGCAAGACATTTTATATTAATTGATCATGGGAGATTACCACTTTGCCTAGGCCTTGCACTTTGCCTTTTGAATTGTCCCCAAAGGTAATCTTGTCTTGTCCTTCACAATCTTTCTCAAGTGTGGTGAACATCCGGGAGTCACTGGTCATATGTTTAGTGCATCCACTATCTATCACCCAATGACTTCCACCGGTCTTGTAGTTCACCTACACACACAAGAGATCAAGATTTTTGTTTAGGCACCCATTGAGTACGGGAGCCCATTGCTTTCTCTACTAATGACTTAACCACCCAAAGTGTCCTTGGTATATTCTTGTTGGGTGGTCCTAAGAACACAACAAGTGGCTTGCCCTTGACATCCTTGTTGATGATATAGTGAGCATTGTATGCAAAAGGCCTAGTGTGCTTGGGCAAGGGTTGTGGAGGTGGAGTCACACAATTGTGAGAAAAGTGTCCTTGCTTCCCACACTCAAAGCATGTCTTCATCTTTGGATTTGGCTTTTCTTGATAGAAGTACTTGGCTTGTTGTTGATGTTGAGCTTTGGCTTTAGCTTTGGCCTTCTTCACTTGAGCGGACTTGTAGCCAAGACCGGCTTTGTCATTCTTCATGATAATGTTCATAAGAAGCTCACTTTAAAGATTGTGGCCCTTAGTGAACCTCTCCATTCCAATGGCTAGATGGTTCTTCTCATTCTTTAGCCTCTTGTTCTCTTCTCTAAGCATATCAACTTCAAGTGTCATATTATAGTCTTCATCTTGTGACTCAATCACGATTGACTTGATTGACTTGAGCTTGATAAGATCTTGCTTGAGCTTTTTATTCTCATTCTTGATCTTCATATATTTATTGTAGTTATCCGCCACAACCACTTGCTTGCCTTTGCACTTAGGCTCTTGCTCAATGGGCTCAACAATTAAATCATCACAAGAAGTGCCAATGTCAATCTTGACAATGGGGTTAGCAACAATAGGCAAAGCATCCTCAAGACATTCATTAGCTATAAGAAGAGTATCATAGTTCATCTTTACTTTGGTGTACTCATCCCTAAGCTTGATGTATTTTTCTCTAAGCTCTTGTGATGTCCTCTCTAGCTTATCATGTTTCTCTTTTAGCTCTTTTAGAGAGGATTTGAGCGCCCTAGCATGTGAGGATAAGGATTTGTTTTCACTAATTATCTCATCACTAGCATTGGATGTTGTTTCAAGTTTCTCTTGCAAGTCATCATTTTCTTTTTCAAGCTCTTCATTTTTAGCTTGCTCCTTCTTCACAATTTTAGTATACTTAGTGAGCAATTTTATGAGTTCATCATAAGAAGGAGCTTTGTATATTTTTTCACTTTTACTACCACTATCATCACTATCATCACTATCCTCTACTTTGGATTGTACCTTCCAGTCACCCTTAGCCATAAGGCATAGGTGTGTAGAGGATGTAGTGGAGGAAGATGGTGGTGGTGGAGGAGGCAATGAAGTCCCAATGACTAGAGCGGCCACCTTCTCATCTTCACTTTCATCACCGGATGACTCACTTGAGTCTTCGATGTCGGTTAACCAATCACCAACAATGTATGCCTTGCCATCGTTCTTCTTGTGGTGTTGGAACCTCTTCTTCTTGAAGCCTTCTTTCTTCTTGTGGGGCTTCTCATCTTCGCTTGACTCATCTTGTTGCTCTTTGCCATTCTTGTACTTCTTCTTGTACTTGTCCTTCTTGGGCTTGGTACAATGGTGAGCTAGATGGCCAAGATCACCACAATTGAAGCAATCCATTTCCGACAATGGCTTCCTCTTGTTGCTAGTGAAGCACTTCTTCTTTCTTGAATCAAACTTGACACCACTCTTGTTTAGCTTCTTTAGCATCTTTGTGGTCTTCTTCACCATTAGAGCAATGTTGGAGTCATCATCTTCACTTGAGCTATAATACTCCATCTTTGACTTGCCCGAGTCATGGCTAGCTTTGAAGGCCAAGTCTTGGTGGATGATGAAGCTTCTTCTTCTTTGTTGATGTGCATGTACATCTCATGTGCATTGATCTTTCCCAAGACTTGTGTTGGTGTATATTTGGAAAGATCACCTTGATGCAACACCGTCAAAATGTTGGCATACTTGCCAATAGGAAGCACACAAAGAATCTTCCTCACAACATCGGCTTCATCCATTTGCTTTAACCCAAGTGCATTCAATTCTTCTACAAGAACATTTAAGCGTGAGTACATTTCATTTGCATTTTCATGAGCAAGCATGGTAAAAGCATTCATCTTATTCATGACTAAGTGATATCGCTCTTCCCGCTCGCTCTTTGTGCCCTCATGAAGAGCACAAATGTTCTTCCACAACTCATGTGCGGTCTTTGAGGTTCGCACACGGTTGAACACATCTTTGCCAATGCCCCTAAAGAGAGTGTTCCAGGCTTTGGCATTCCACTTCTCATAGTGGACCTCATCACCGAATGGTTCTCCATCATAGGCCGCAAAACCATCGATGGCGGCTTTGAGCACACCAACATCTAAGGCTTCGAGGTAAGCCTCCATACGCACTTTCCAATATGGAAAGTCGTCTCCATCAAACATGGGCGGCCGTCCATCCCCATGGGACATCTTGCTCTAGGAGGTTAAGCCTAAATTAGAGCAACACGGCTCTGATACCAATTGAAAGGATCAAGATGCCCAAGAGGGGGGGGGGGTGAATTGAGCTCTTTTAAATTTCTAAGCAATATTAAAACCTAAGAAGACCCAATTAACCCCCTAGTGCTTTCCCAAGTGTGTCCTAGCTAAACAAGCAAGGCATGACAATGAAAGCGGTAAAGCCCTATGCAATTCTAGTCAAGCAACAAGAAGGAAATGCAGAATGTAATGCTTGAATGTAATTGCAATAAGTAAAGAGGAGGAGGCAAAGGAAATTTGACACGACGAATTTTTGCCGAGGTATCGAGGAGTCGACACTCCCCCCTAGTCCTCGTTGGAGCACCGCGCATGGTATCGCTCCCCTTAGTCCGCGCAAGGACTAAGTGCTCTCTACGGGCTGATTCTTTGCCACTCCGGCTCGGTGAATCGCCCACAACCGATCACAACGTCGATGGAGAAGGGCCGCCGACAATCCTCTGGTGATCACCTTCCTCCTAGCAACACCAGACCGTCTAGGTGATGTCGATCACCAAGAGTAACAAGCCTTGATCTTCACTTGACTCACTCAAGCTTCACAACTAAAGGATGCACACTTGAACTCTTGGATGAGCTAGAGGAGAGGATGGATGGATTCGCGAATCGATCTCTAAATCTAGGGCTCTTGCTCTCTTCCCAACCTTCTCAATAAACTCCGCAACCGAAATGAGCAAAGGCAAGGTGGGAGAGAAGTGTGAGGAGCTATAAATAGCCCTCAAGAAAACTGCCTTCGGCTGGCTCTTTAAGTTGGCGACGGACGCTCCTACGCCTAGGCGACGGACGGTCCGTCGCCCTGCCCAACGGCTAGTTCTGCACATTGTTTTGGGCGACGGACGCTCCTGCGTAGTTCGACGGACGCTGAGGCATCAGCGTCCGTCGCCCCTTTTCGTTTTGCACTGAAAACAGGCCCACTAGAAGGCCGACGGACGCTACCCTAGCGTCCGACGCCTAGGCGACGGACAACGTCCGTCGCCCTCTGAAACTCAGGGGCTCAAACTGGGTGGCCGACGGACGCTGAAGGACCGGAAATGGCGACCAGAGGGGGGGTGAATGGGAGCCAAATAAAAATTCCTTTCGGAAGAACTTGACCCTTGTCCCAAACACAACCCAAAGCAAGAACTAGGCACACAACCCACAAGGGGGTGGATGTTCTAGGAGATGTCCTAGGAACACAGCGGAGCTAGCCACGAACCCGGAGGAACAAACCGTGAAAAGAACGGACGAAAAAACAGCACTAACAGAGGCTCCAGACCAGTTGGGACTGAGCCACCGGACTATGGCAAGTAGTCCGGAGCTATGGTCCGACGCCTACACCAGCCGAGACACGCCACAACAGTAAGCACCCTAGCTCCGAACCAGAGGCTCTAGACTAGTCCGGTGCTACTGGAGACTGGTCTGGTGCTCACCCTCCAGAAAGTCCAGTAAGCGACCGACCTCCAGACCAGACCACCGGACTACCCCGTCGGACCAAGGAGAGTGGTCCGACGCGTGGTAGGAAACCTCAGCAGAGCCACCGGACCACTCGTCAAAGGTCCGGAGCTCAGACACCAAGTGGTCCGGAGGGTGGTCCGACGCCCCTTGCTGCTTGACACAGGGAAAGTCAAGACCACCGGACCACTTACCTTGGTCCGGAGCTTAGGGGGAAGGAGGTCCGACGCTTTCAGTAGAAAACTGTTCCTCGCGAAAATCGTTTCCACTCCGCCAAATCTTCTCAAAACTCAACCAAATGATCACCAACTGCAACCAAACTTTGTAGGCATGATCCTAGTGCAGTTGGGGCGCTATCCCGAGGAAATCATCGCTCAATTTGGAGAGGATAAAGGTGAACACTCGGATTTGGGGGAGAAGAGAGCAAAACGAAGAACGCCACAAAGAAATCACCCGATCTATGCACTTGTGAGGTTTGAGGAGAATTCCTTCGGTGCAAAGAAGCTCCTCACGAATACGAACAACTTGGTTCAAGTAGATTTGCAAGAGCTACTCCCTACAAAGAGAAATCATCTCGGGAAAAAGAGAGAGCAAAAGCAAAACACGAAGAACACAAGCAAAACGGGGACACGATCACGAAAGCGAAGCCACCATGGCTTACGGAGGTTACGACCTCCGATTCCTTGCAACAATCACAAGTTCTTACACCAGTCACACGGTGGATCTCAAGCAAGAAGAGGCTAGGGAAGTGAAAACCTAGGAATAGGTGGGAGAAAGAGTAATGCAAGAGATGAGGATGAGGATACCCCTTCATCCTCTATTTAACGGGGCTTTGGCTATTTCCCAAAGACCCCCCTAGATACATTGAGTAAACTACCTAGCCTAAGCATTGCAGTCCAAGCTCCGGAAAATATCTCCCTCGATTTGAATGGACGGCCCTGCTTCCTGCCGGGAGTTGTCGTCGCCTCGACGCAACCTCTAGGATTCCGCCACGTGCCATCCCCGCTTCCTCTGAAGCTCCGCCTAGGTTTTGAGGCCCAAACCCAGGAAACCTGCTACCGATAGCTTTGGGCTCAACTACTGAACCCCGAGTTTCGCGGCCCAAACTCGGAAACCGACGCGGATGGTTTTGAGGCCCAAACCACCAAACCACTCGACACGAGCCACCTTGTCTTCGCCCGGTCAGACTCCGAGTCCCCTGAGCCTCTGCTCGACTCGCGCGTCCACCGTCTTGACTCGGCCGACTCGGTTTACCTCCATGTCTTCTTGCACTCGCCGGTGCCAGGTACTAGCCACCACAGCTAGTCCGTCGGCGCCCAAGGTCCCTCAGTTCGAGCCTCGTTTCCACCCTTCACCGCTCTCAGTCCATCGGCACGGCAAGCCTCTACTCGACCTTCTCCACGCCATTGACCACTGTCACTCGACATAGCACCTGCACACCACAAGTCGATAGACAAGCACACATTTTTGCTTTCGTAGAGGTTAGGGTAAGCCACTCAAACTGAAACACTCTTGTGTTGGACGATCACTCATCATCAAAGCTGAACATACATGGGTACTTATCCACCATGTGTTCGCAATCTCCCCCTTGATGAGTGCATTGTCAACACAAGTGCATTTCAGATTTGAGCCACAAGGTAAAGCTCTCCAAATGACCAAAAAGCTATAAAAGCCAAAATAGGGTCACTTGGGAGAAGCAAACACGATACCAATTAAAAGAGAGAGGCAAAAAATGATACCAATTAAAAGCATCCTTCAAAACACCTCATGACAAAGCCACTCATTGATGCCAAACAAAAGCATATGGGCAACGACTCGACGCAACCAAGCAAAACAAGGCTAGCCCTCAAGAAGAGGCAGAAACGAGCTCAACACCGCTAGCAAGTCCAAGATACCAATCACAAACTCTCAAAGCTCAGAAAACCAATTTAAGCACTAAGGGAGCTCAAAAGATACCAATTGAAACCACTTACGTCCCTTAATGCTCAAGAAACAATCGAAAATTGTCGGAGCCAACAAAGCAAGCTAGACCCTCCACAAGAGGCAAAGGCTCAACACATCTAGCAAAAGCTCCCCCTGAGCAAGATACCAATTGGAAAACTAAGATAAGCACTCTCCAGATACCAAGAAGGGGTGAAAAGAGCCAAGTCAAAAAGATACCAATTAAGCTCAAAAAGCACATTTACTCCCCCTTGGAAGTAGATGGCTGAAAAAGGAATGAAATGCACATCTCTCTCCCTTGTTGACACATGTAGCTCATCAAACGTCAACAACTCAAGATCCGACTACAAATGCCACGAAATGCAAAATGAGTGCAAAAGCTTCATACTTAGAGCTAAGACAATGAATAGATGCTCTAAGTGATGTGATCCTGTGAGAATAGGAAAAGCTCTACGTGCCCAACAAAGACTCAAGTTGAGCTTAAGATCACTTTAGAAGCTATTTTAGAGAGCATATCATGTGAGAGCAGAGAAAGGGTATCACCTCCTAGAGACAGCTAGACATGGCAAGCAAGATAGAATCTATCTCAAAGCAATCTCATGTATAGCAAGTAGAACTATCCCTAGCAAAGTTCATACAACAAGCCAATGACCCAACTGAATGAATTTTCCAAATTTCAGAGTTTTGCAGCCAATTTTCAGTTTTAGGCACATTTAAGTTGTATGCGAGTGGTTGTCTGCAAAGTGATGCCACTGCTTACCAACCGGGCGAAGTCAAAGGACTTGACACACCGGTTTTGGTCATACACGACACCGCTCAAGTATCGACCCATATGGGAAGCAGTTTCGAGCACACGGTGAAGTGCTCACAATGCAGACCCAACTCGATCTTTTCAATTCACAAAACAGAGAGCGATTTCATTTTAGATATTAATCATGGTGCTCAAAGGTAGTGAATGAAACAATGAAGAGCCATAGTTACAAGCTATATACAAGGCAGCCAAGAAGGATCTTCAAAAGCCTACACATGCTAGTGCCATTTCAGAGGTGACATGGAGAGTTTAAAATCAGTTTTAAAGCTTTTACAACTTAGCTCTATTGCATATCATAAAGATCAAAAAGAGTCTAAGTTAGAGCGCACCATAGACACATAAAACACCTCAAACAGAGCATAGATTCATTATATCGGCTATAGATATGAAGCTTAAAATGAACTATGTCACAAATGCAAATGAGATGCAAAATGCAATGACACTAAATCACACTAACAAGACACCAAATGAGAAGAAGGATAAAGAAAAGACTAAAAGAATCAAAAAGAACTATGATACACAAAACTTTCCTCCTCTAAAAAGGAAAGCAAACACCCAACTCGCCCCGAAGGCAAGAAAACGCAGCTTGATCCAATGGCTTAGTGAGAATATCCGCAAGCTGGTTTTGGGTCTCGACATGCTGGAGTTCAATGTCGCCCTTCTCGTAGTGATCACGCAAAAAGTGAAAGCGGACCTCAATGTGCTTGGTCTTCGAATGAAGCACGGGATTTTTAGCCACACTAATTGCACTCGTGCTATCACAAAGCAGAGGGACCTTAGTAAGCTCAAGACCAAAATCTCTCAAAGTGGCAATCATCCAAAGCAACTAAGAGCAACAACTAGTCATAGAAATGTACTCAGCTTTGCACGTCGACTGTGCCACGCTAGATTGCTTGCGAGAAGACCAAGAAACCAAAGAAGACCCGAGAAACTAGCAAGTCCCAGAAGTGGACTTCCGATCAAGACGACATCCAGCAAAGTCGGCGTCAGAATAACCACAAAGCTCAAGAGAAGAAGAGGTGGAAAACCAAAGTCCAAATTCGGGAGTGAAGCGCAAGTACCTCATGATGCGTTTCACCGCCTGCTTGTGCGAGGTCCGTGGGGACGCCTGAAAGCGAGCACACAGGCAGACGGCGAACTGAATGTCCGGCCGGGTTGCCGTCAGGTACAGAAGCGACCCGATCATGCTTCGGTACTCGGTCTGGTCCACCGCCTCTCCTTCCTCGTCCGCATCCAAGGGAGTAGTAGTTGACATAGGAGTTGAGAGGGGCTTTGCCTTGCCCATGTCAAACTTCTTCAAGATATCCTTCGTGTACTTGCCTTGGTGCACGAACGTCCCTTCCCTGGTTTGCTTGATTTGCAACCCGAGAAAGAAAGTCAACTCTCCCATCATGCTCATCTCAAATTCCCTGCTCATAAGATCTGCAAACTTGGCAACAAGAGCATGAGAAGAACCACTAAAGATGATATCATCCACGTATATTTGGACAAGGAGAGTTTCTTTGCCTTGCTTGAGGAGAAACAATGTCTTATCTACCGATCCCATTTTAAAGCCTTTAGCAAGCAAAAAGGTTTTTAGCCTATCATACCATGCTCTAGGTGCTTGTTTCAAACCATACAAAGCTTTGTGAAGTTTAAAAACATGGTTTGGAAACTTGGGATTTTCGAAACCGGGAGGTTGTTTAACATAAACTTCCTCCTCTATGTAGCCGTTTAAGAAAGCACTTTTAACATCCATTTGAAAAAGTTTAAAACCCTTAGAAGCCGCAAAAGCTAGAAGGATTCTAATGGCTTCCAAACGAGCTACGGGAGCAAAGGTTTCCTCATAGTCTATTCCCTCCTTTTGACAAAAGCCTTGAGCTACCAACCTAGCCTTGTTGCGCACTACCACCCCATCCTCACTTTGTTTGTTTTTGAAAACCCATTTGGTACCTGTAGGGTGGCAACTAGGTGGTGGAGGAACTAAGACCCAAACGCGGTTTCGCTCAAAGTTTTCTAACTCCTCATGCATGGCATTAACCCAATCCGGATCCATCAAAGCGTGTCCAACATCTCGGGGCTCAAAAGAAGCGACAAAAGCCGAATGGGCAAAGTGAGAGATATAGGACCTGGACCGCGTGACTCGAAGGTCAATGTCGCCGATGATGTTCTCCGGCGGGTGCTGCCGCTGGATGTGGCGGGGAGCCTGCCTAGACGAAGTGGCCTCCCCCTCGACAGCAGCTGGAGCTCCCTCAGGTGCAACAGGCGCTGACTGAGGAAGCTGCTCGAACGGCCCGCATGTAGAGGAAGTAGTGGGATCGGGACCGTGAGCCGAAGTGGACGTCGCAGGGTCGACGGGGGCAGCCGGTGGAGTCGGTTCGGGATCACCCCAATCGGCGTCGTCCTGCTCCTCTCCAAAAAAATGCTGGTGTTCATCTCATCATCACCTACAAGTTCAAAAGCAGTGGAAACACATGGCATAGTTTCATCGAAGGTAATCTCACAAGTCTCCATCACTTGGTTAGTTTCAAGGTTAAGTGCACGATAAGCACGAGAGTGAGTAGAATAGCCAAGAAAGACACCGTCAGAAGACCGTGATTCAAATTTATCCAACTTACCGCCCTTTTTGAGGATGAAGCACCTGCACCCAAACACCCGTAGGTGACTTACCTTGGGTGGTCTCCCAAATCGCAACTCATAAGAAGTCTTCTTCTTGAAAGCTCGGAGAAAAATGTGAATGGAAACATAGCAAGCAGAACTGAGTGCTTCGGCCCAATACCGTCTAGGATTCCTGTGCTCATCGAGCATCGTCCTGGCCATCTCAACAAGGGTCCGATTCTTGCGCTCAACAACACCGTTCTGCTGGGGAGTGTGAGGTGAGGAAAACTGGTGATCGAGACCCAAAGAAGAGCAAAGAGTTGCAAAGTGAGCATTCTTGAATTCTGTGCCATTGTCACTGCGGATAACTCTCATGGCATTCTTAGGTAGCTCATTTTGCAATCTCAAAATCAGATCTCAAACAAGTGGAAAAGCCTCATCCTTACTCTCAAAAAAGAACACCCAAGAGTACCTCGAGTAGTCATCAACGACTACAACAACATACCACTTCCCTCCTTCCGACCTGACTCGAGCTGGACCAAATGTGTCCATGTGTAAGAGCTCGCCAGGTCGAGTGGTCATGATCTCAGTCACAGGAGGATGGGAAGCAGCAACCATCTTGCCATGCCTGCAAGGATGGCAGACCAAATCCTTCTCGAACTTTAGCTTTGGCAATCCTTGGATAAGGTCCATTGAGCTAAGCCTTGCAAGCAAGTCAAAACTCAAATGTCCCAATCTCCTATGCCACTTCCAAAGCTCGGAAGAAGAACCGGCAAGAAGACAACGAGAAGGTCCGGAAGAGATAGAAAAATCCGCACAAAAACCTTCCCGAAGGGTAAAATCTGGCAAACAAGCTCACCACGAGAGTCCAAAATCCGAGAGAGATTAGGCTTGAAACTCACTTCAAAACCGTCATCAAGGAGTTGTGAAACCGAAAGAAGGTTAAAATGCAAATTCACAACCAAAGCAACATCCTTGAGGACAAAAGAAGAGTTCACTCGGATGGACCCTTGGGAGACAACCTTACCTTTACTCTTGTCCCCGAATGTAATGTACTTAGTGTGGCGCACGGGGTCGAGGTTGGAGAACCACTTGGCTCTTCCAGTCATATGGCGTGAACATCCGGAATCCACAAGCCAAGTCTCCTCCAGTCCTCCTTCCTACAACAATAAAAAGACATAGGGTGAGCAAACGGACCAACACTGGGGTTAGTAAACTATGAAGGATACCAGTGTTGTCCCACTTGCCCAAAGAAAGAGTTAGGAGAAAAACCAAACATCTCCTACCCCACGGAGGGATAGCGATCGCCATGATAGGGAAAACGTGGTCCGCTAACGAAGGGTGGAGTAAAGCCACCACCACGAGGCCCATAGTCGTATGGGTCATGACCGGTACCCCGCCGGGCACGACCACCACGTGGTCTCGCCTCCTGAGGCCTAGCACCTTGAGGCATTGTACCTCTAGGCCTAGTAGTGCGCCTCCGAACTTCCGGTTCACGCACCCCAACTCGTGGGTGGTACATGTCCCGGTTGTTCAACTCAACCTGCCTCCGATCATCTCTCTTCCTCCTAAAGCAAAACTCAACCAAGTGCCCATCCTGCTCACAATACTCACAATGATACCTCACCACACTCTTGGTAGGCACTCTCTTGTTGGGTTGGGTGGCTAGCTTTCTTAGGAAGGGGATCACTAGAGATGTCTGGCAGTGTGTCAAGTGGGTTGCGAAGATGGTTCGGTTTTGCAATCCAGACTTTCTTCTGTGGAGTGGTTTTGGGTGGCTCTTCAAACACACCATCTCTCACAGGAAACTCAGAGGAGTTGGTAGGCTTAGGTGGAGTGATCTTGGTAAGCTTGGGAGTTGTGGTGGGTTTCTCATTCTTGCTCAAACCACTGCACTCACCGATCTTACCGAACATGCTATCGTCCTTCCCACCTATAGCAAAGCCTACTCCCGTGCTGCCAGCCTTTTTGCATTGGCTAAGCATCATCCCCAACTGCGGCTCTCGGCAAGACACCCAGCTCAAGATGGACCGAAGGTATGTGTTTTCTTCCACGGTTCGCATCTTGTCGTGTCTGCATGACGCGATCTCAAGCTCCAAAGTCTCAAAGCGATCCGACTCTCTAGTGCTATCTGAGCTGACCTTCTCTAAACAAGCGATCTTAGCATCCTTCTGTGCCAGCTCAGAACGCAAGCCTAAGCAAGACTTGCACGCACCAAGTAAGCTAGGCCTAGTCTTCAGCTCACTGACCTCCTCAAGTAGAGTGCCATACTTGTCCTGGAGAGTGACAAGATCAGACATGTGAATGGCACAAGCATCACACTCTACCTCCTCGGTAACCACCATTGACGCCTTAGCAAAATCTAGCTCATGAAGCGCGCTAAGGTACTTTGCCTTAAAGTCGTTCCTCTCGATAGCAGCACGCTTGAGCAACGCACCTTGACTCATCAAGGCGTCGTTCAGAGACTCAATCTCAAGAGAGAGGGACTCGACGGTGGGTGGTACCTCGGGTGTGTCGGAGTCGTAGTCGTAGTCGGGGCCATCCTTGCGCTTGCCGACCTTGACTTCTTCAATTGCCATGGTGCAAAAGCCACCGTGCTTGGCGACGGCGTAGAAGCATAGGCCGTTGAGCTTGTCCTCAACCTTTCCCTTGGACTCATCATCGCTCGAAGAAGCATCTCCATCGGAGGAGGCATCGATGTCACTGAGGGAGGCGAGGAAGGCTCGGTGCTTGGCCTTCACCTTGTCGATCACCTTCTTGGAGGACCTTCTGTGGTAGCCACCCTTGGGCTTGTGCTTTTCCTCGAAGTGGTGCTCGCGCTTGTCCTTGCGCTTGGTGAAGTCGCCCGTAGCTTTCTTAGGGCAGTTTGCGATGAAGTGATCCTCATCACCGCAACGGTAGCACCCCTTGGCTGAGCCACCACGCCGACGGTTCAAACGGTTGTTGTGAAACCGTGAGAACTTGGTGATGACCAAAGCCAACTCATCATCTCCAAGAGCCTCCACTTGCTCCTCTGTCATAGAAATCAAAGACAAAGCAAACAAGGAGTGTGAAGGGTCGGAGGAGGAAGAAGACGTACCGCTAGGGACAGAAACCAACGTCATAGATGGTTTCGACGGGTTTTCAAGCTTGGCCCGACTCTGGTAGTCAATCTCCGAGGACTTGAGCTTGCTGAACAGCTCGTCCACGGTCAGGGCATCATAGCCCGGTGACTCCTGGATGGCAGCCACCTTCATCTCCCATACCTTCCGATCAAGAGCATGCAAAAGCTTGATAGTCATCTCATGATCATCATAAGTCAAGTTGGCTCGATTGGCACGCATCTTGTTGACGATAGATTGGAAGCGAGTGAACATCCCGTCAACAGATTCGCCGGCCAACTAAGCAAAGTTCTCGTACTCTCTACGGTACGTGTCAAAGAGTCTGGACTTGATATGAGGGTTGCCCTCATGATATCTCAAGAGTGTTTGCCAGATCTCCTGTACCGTAGTGAGACTCGAAACCCGCTCAAACTCTGGAAGAGACAGACAAGAGAAGAGAATGCTACGAGCTCTTGCATTAGATGCATGCTACGTAACCTGGGCATCAGTGATCTGAGCCTCAAGAACCACGTAGTTCTCATTCTCACAAATCTCCCAAAACTTTGTGTCAAGCCCTTGGAGGTAAGCCGACATGCGCACCTTCCAATAGGAAAAGTTGGTTCCATCGAAGTAGGGAGGTTTACCAGCACCTCGCTCCATGTCACCTTCGCGGATCAAGAACCGTGTAAGGTGGATTGATCCTTAACCGGCTCTGATACCAATTGAAGGACCCGAAATGGCGACCAGAGGGGGGGGGTGAATGGGAGCCAAATAAAAATTACTTTCGGAAGAACTTGACCCTTGTCCCAAGCACAACCCAAAGCAAGAACTAGGCTCACGACCCACAAAGGGGTGGATGTTCTAGGAGATGTCCTAGGAACACAGCGGAGCTAGTCACAAACCCGGAGGAACAAACCGCGAAAAGAACGGACAAAAAATAGCACTAATAGAGGCTCCGGACCAGTTGGGACTGACCACCGAACTATGGCAAGTAGTCCGGAGCTATGGTCCGACGCCTACACCAGCCAAGACACGCCACAACAGTAAGCACCCTAGATCCGGACCAGAGGCTCCGGACTAGTCCGGTGCTATTGGAGACTGGTCCGGTGCTCACCCTCCAGAAAGTCCAGTAAGCGACCGACCTCCGGACCAGACCACCGGACTACCCCGTCGGACCAAGGAGAGTGGTCTGACGCGTGGTAGGAAACCTCAGCAGAGCCACCGGACCACTCGTCAAAGGTCCGGAGCTCAGACGCCAAGTGGTCCGGAGGGTGGTCCGATGCCCCTTGCTGCTTGACACAGAGAAAGTCAAGACCACCGGACCACTTGCCTTGGTCCGGAGCTTAGGGGGAAGGAGGTCCGACGCTTTCAGTAGAAAACTGCTCCTCGCGAAAATCGTTTCCACTCCGCCAAATCTTCTCAAAACTCAACCAAATGATCACCAACTGCAACCAAACTTTGTAGGCATGATCCTAGTGCAGTTGGGGAGCTATCCCGAGGAAATCATTGCTCAATTTGGAGAGGATAAAGGAGAACACTCAGATTTGGGGGAGAAGAGAGCAAAACAAAGAACGCCACAAAGAAATCACCCGATCTACGCACTCGTGAGGTTTGAGGAGAATTCCTTCGGCGCAAAGAAGCTCATCATGAATACGAACAACTTGGTTCAAGTAGATTTGCAAGAGCTACTCCCTACAAAGAGAAATCATCTCGGGAAAAAGAGAGAGCAAAAGCAAAACACGAAGAACACAATCAAAATGGGGACACGATCACGAAAGCGAAGCCACCATGGCTTACGGAGGTTACGGCCTCCGATTCCTCGCAACAATCACAAGTTCTTACACCGGTCACATGGTGGATCTCAAGCAAGAAGAGGCTAGGGAAGAGAAAACCTAGGAATAGGTGGGAGAAAGAGTAATGCAAGAGATGAGGATGAGGATACCCCTTCATCCTCTATTTAAACGGGCTTTGGCTATTTCCCAAAGATCCCCCTAGATACATTGAGTGAACTACCTAGCCTAAGCATTGCAGTTCAAGATCCGGAAAATATCTCCCTCAATTTGAATGGACGGCCCCGCTTCCTGCCGGGAGTTGCCGTCGCCTCGACGCAACCTCCAAGATTCCGCCACGTGCCATCCCCGCTTCCTCCAAAGCTCCGCCTAGGTTTTGAGGCCCAAACCCAGGAAACTTGCTACCGGTAGCTTTGGGCTCAACTACTGAACCCCGAGTTTTGCGGCCCAAACTCGGAAACCGACGCGGATGGTTTTGAGGCCCAAACCACCAAACCACTCGACACGAGCCACCTTGTCTTCGCCCGGTCGGACTCCGAGTCCCCTGAGCCTCTGCTCGACTCGCGCGTCCACCGTCTGGACTCGGCCAACTCGGTTTACCTCCATGTCTTCTCGCACTCGCCGATGCCAAGTTTTAGCCACCACAGCTAGTCCGCCGGCGCCCAAGGTCCCTCAGTCCGAGCCTCGCTTCCGCCCTTCACCGCTCTCAGTCCATCGGCACGGCAAGCCTATACTCGACCTTCTCCACGCCATTGATCACTGTCACTAGGCATAGCATCTGCACACCACAAGCCGAAAGACAAGCACACATTTCTGCTTTCGCAGAGGTTAGGGTAAGCCACTCAAACTGAAACACTCACGTGTTGGACGATCACTCATCATCAAAGCTGAACATACATGGGTACTTATCCACCATGTGTTCACAGACGCTACGTCATCCTGACGTCAGCGTCCGACGCCATCGTCCAACGCGACGGACAGCGTCCGGCGCCTCCAGACTCAACGTCCGAGACCCAGTAAACTTCTTTTTCAACTCCGGTTTTCATCACAATGAATTCGGAAGAAGTTCTTGGCTATCTTACGGTCACCATAGGCTTGCTTAGAGCTAAGGAAGTCAAGTGTGCACCACACCTAAGTCATGAAGCTTTCCTAAGTCAAGCTACTAGTCTCAACCCCTCTTGATAGTACGGTCAAAGATCAAATAGAAGCCCTATCTATTTCTAAGTGCCCTTCATCACCTTATGACACTTAGCCTATCATTCTAGGGTCTTCATCATGTCTCTTTGAAATCCGAAACGATATCCATCTTGAGGGCTAAGTGATGACCATTCATGCCCATTCATGTTGATCACTATGGCTAAGCTACGCATAGCCTCTGCAAAACACACGTTAGCCATAATAATCGCCAATTGCCGTTAATCACCGAAACCAACTAGGGCCATGATTCTTCGGTGACCTTGGAAAGGAATAGCTCCCTCATGCAGCATCCGGTAGGCGGTCCACATAATAGTTGAAAAGGATAATCCTTTGTGCTTTATTTTGCTGAACCTTGAGTTTGTTCTCGATCTCATATTTTTACTTACAAAAAATGGTGTGGAATATTTAAAGGAGCACCACGCGCCTTGCTGTCCTTTCTCTTGTGACTAACCTTTTGCAGGGTAATATGAGTATTCTAGCTTAGTGAGTGCTAAGTTCAAACAGAGAAGTCAGAGCAAAATCACTTCTGCAATTTTTTTGGGACTTTCTTTGTTATGATGGAGTGACATTGTCGTATTAACATTGACAGCGAGAGTTGCAACAACCTTGGAAGCAACAAAGTCGAGAAGTGAACACACATAGCTACATCCACCTTCATACAACATTCAATGGACATAGTGATAAGATAAATGTTAATTTTGCACGTGTAATTTTTAATTGATACTTATAAATATAGTATATTTTGACATAATACCTATGCAAGCATGTTTTTTGTTGCTAGGTAAACCATGGATATCTAATAATAATGGTTTGTGCAATGAGATTGCTAATGAGTACTCGTTCAAATAATATAATGGTAGAAAATTTACTCTTATTACCTATAACTATTAACTACTGAAACTTTAGAAGCTTATCTCATTTGGGTTTAGAAAAGAAGTAATAAAGGTTTTAGAAAAAAAGAGGTTAATTCAGATGTTACATTACCTTTTATCCGTTCTAGATTTGTACAAAGTGACCAAGTTGCTTTGACTTCTGTTGGAACTTGGAACTAATACTTTACAATATGTAGAGAAAAAAGAACAATCTGAAACAAAATGAACATATCAGGTAAGAGCTCTCTTGCTCTGTTGAGTTTGTCCACGAATAATCATATTGTATTGGAACATTGTCTTGATGATTTACCTTGGTTATAAATTGATTTGAGAACTTATGTGGAGTTGTGTTGCTCTTAGCTAGAATGTTTAACTTGTGGTTCTCTAGTAGTACTCATTTCATTCCAAAATTATAAGTCGATCGCTTTGATCTTCTTTGTACATCCATTTTGTTACGCATCTAATCAAGTCATTTATAATTTGAAACGAAGTAAGTAGTAGTCATATTTTTTATTACTTTGGTTTGATGTTGTTATTATCCTTCTTTTATTTTCGCGGAGGCTTCAGTGCGACATTTCTCACATTTCGCATTCACATTTGCATGGCTCAGCGTGAGCGGGGCAAGCAGCATGCAGCCATGTCCCATGCATGTCCGGCACCGGCAGGGCTGGGTTTGCGCTGCTCCCCACGCGCGCGGCGGTTTACTATTCCTGATCTCCTTCCAACGCATGGCTCCCCGTCCATTGCTTTGCTCCGCCATTGTCCACACACCCGCAGCTCGCCTCCTGCCTTAAACCCATCGGCAATGTCAGCAGCGGCCTCGATTTCCTAGCTTCCTTCCTGCTCTTCGCTTCTCGTCCTTGCAGGTGAGGTGACCTGACCTGACAAATCGTCCGGAAGGATGGCGAGGATACTGCTCCATGGTTCCATTCACGTCACCATCTTCGAGGCAGAGGAGCTGTCCAACTCCAGCAGGCCGAGCAGCCAGGCTCCGGCCGGGTTCCTCCGCAAGCTGGTGGCGGGGATCGAGGACACGGTGGGCGTGGGCAAGGGCACCAGCAAGATCTACGCCACCATCGGGCTCGGCAAGGCCCGCGTGGGCCGCACCCGCACGCTCACCGACGACGGCGAGACGGCGGCGGCCAGCCCGCGCTGGTACGAGTCCTTCCACGTATACTGCGCCCACCTCGCCTCCGACGTCGTCTTCACCATCCGTGCCAAGAACACCGTCGGCGCCTCCACCGTCGGTGTCGCCTACCTCCCCGTCCGCGACATCTTCGACGGCAACGAGGTTGACCGCTGGCTCCCCCTCTGCGACGACGAGGACCGCACGCCGCTCGAGAGTGGCGGGAAGCTCCACGTAAAGCTCCAGTACTTCGACATCTCCAAGGACAGGAGCTGGGGTAGGGGCGTGCGCAGCGGCAAGTACCCCGGCGTGCCCTACACCTTCTTCTCGCAGCGGCAAGGGTGCAGGGTGACGCTGTACCAGGACGCGCACGTGCCCGATGGCTTTGTCCCGAGGATCCCGCTCGACGGCGGCCGGTGCTACGAGGGCCACCGGTGCTGGGAGGACATCTTCGACGCCATCAGCGGCGCCAAGCACCTCATCTACATCACCGGCTGGTCGGTGTACACGGAGATCACGCTGCTCAGGGACGGCGCCCGCCCGTCCAGGCCCGGCGGCGGCGTCACGCTCGGCGAGCTGCTCAAGAAGAAGGCCGGCGAGGGCGTCCGCGTGCTCATGCTCGTCTGGGACGACCGCACCTCCGTCGGGGTGCTCAAGAAGGACGGGCTGATGGCCACCCACGACGAGGAGACGATGAACTACTTCCAGGGCACGGACGTGCACTGCGTGCTGTGCCCGCGGAACCCCGACGACTCCGGGAGCATCGTGCAGGACCTGCAGATCTCCACCATGTTCACGCACCACCAGAAGATCGTCGTCGTCGACCACGACATGCCGGCGGTGTCACGGTCGCGGCAGCGGAGGATCCTCAGCTTCGTGGGCGGGCTGGACCTCTGCGACGGCCGCTACGACACGCCGTCACACTCGCTGTTCCGGACGCTGGACGGCGTGCACCACGACGACTTCCACCAGCCAAACTTCGCGACGGCCGCCATCGCCAAGGGCGGGCCGAGGGAGCCGTGGCACGACATCCACTGCCGCCTCGAGGGCCCTGTAGCGTGGGACGTGCTCTACAACTTCGAGCAGCGGTGGCGCAAGCAGGGCGGCAAGGACCTGCTCATCCAGCTCCGGGACCTCGCCGACGAGGTCATCTCGCCGTCGCCCGTCACGTTCCCGAACGACGACGAGACGTGGAACGTGCAGCTGTTCCGCTCCATCGACGGCGGCGCCGCGTTCGGGTTCCCGGACACCCCCGACGATGCCACCAGGGCCGGGCTCGTCAGCGGCAAGGACCAGATCATCGACCGGAGCATCCAGGACGCCTACATCCACGCCATCCGCCGCGCCAGGAGCTTCATCTACATCGAGAACCAGTACTTCCTCGGCAGCTCCTACTGCTGGAAGCCCGACGGGATCAAGCCCGAGGACATTGGCGCGCTGCACCTCATCCCCAAGGAGCTGTCCATGAAGGTGGTGAGCAAGATCGAGGCCGGCGAGCGCTTCGCCGTCTACGTCGTTGTGCCCATGTGGCCCGAGGGCATCCCGGAGAGCGGCTCTGTGCAGGCCATCCTCGACTGGCAGAGGAGGACCATGGAGATGATGTACGACGATATCGCGCAGGCCATCCACGCCAAGGGGATCGAGGCCAACCCTAGGGATTACCTCACCTTCTTCTGCCTCGGCAACCGGGAGGCGAAGAAGGCCGGGGAGTATGTGCCCACGGAGGAGGCTGAGCCTGACACTGGCTACATCAAGGCCCAGCACAACAGGAGGTTCATGATCTATGTACACACCAAGATGATGATCGGTAATTCGTCGTCCATGCATTCATCTTTATTTAGAAGAATTACTATTGATTTTTCAAACTCATGGTATTCATTTTGATTTGCTGTACTGTACGTGTGCAGTGGACGATGAGTACATCATAGTGGGGTCAGCCAACATCAACCAGCGTTCCATGGATGGGGCCCGGGACTCGGAGATCGCCATGGGCGCGTACCAGCCGCACCACCTGGCGGCGGCGAGCCGGCCGGCGAGAGGGCAGGTGCACGGGTTCCGGATGTCGCTGTGGTACGAGCACCTGGGCACGGTGGACGACGCGTTCACCCGCCCGGATAGCCTCGAGTGCATCCGCAAGGTGAACGCCATGGCGGACAAGTACTGGGACCTGTACGCCGACGACGAGCCCGAGCGCGACCTGCCGGGGCACCTGCTCACCTACCCTATCGCCGTCGCCGCCGACGGCTCCGTCAACCAGTTGCCGAGGATGGAGTTCTTCCCGGACACGCAGGCGCGGGTGCTTGGCGCCAAGTCCGACTATCTCCCGCCCATTCTCACCACATAGGCGTGTGCTCTGGCTGAATCGCAATGCCCATCATCTTCTTTTGTTTGTCTTTTGGATTTACTAGTTTTTTTTTACTGAACCTGATTTTACTGATTTCGGTTATTGTTTTGTTGGAATAAGAGAAGAACTAATTTGCAATTACTTTTAGAAAATAAAAGATGCACTAATGCAGTGTGCATGATGATCAACACATTGTTATTTAAGGTTTTAGTATTGTATCAAGTAGTATTTTTAACATCATTACATAATTAATGGACTGATAGTGTTTTGGTTGATTCTGCGCTATCAATCGCTGAATAGCATTATCTATTTTTGATTTGTATACCAGTTGGAGAACTGCTACCAAACCAACCATTTGCTAGATTTCACTGTCATATCCTCATGGGGACATGAACTGAACGAATTCACATATTACTGCTTATGACTGTGCACCACTTATTTTTGGGATTTATTTACATTTCTTTTCACTTTCTAGATGTGCATATGTGGTGCTAGGTGAATTGGATTGGACGGAACTAATTGTGCAGAATCTTCTTGTTGACACTCAGAATAGACTCACGTGGAACATGAAGCGACAGAAGAATGTAAAAAAAAAACCTATAAACTTTGATTCTCACTCTGCATTTACTGCCTTCTCCTCTGAGTTTTGTTTAATGTTTTTCATGGTGAATACCTTCTCAACTGCTCTCATCCACAAATGTGATATCTTTTCATCAATCATCCACAATAGACGATATCTTTTTATCAATCATGGCTAAGTTGTCAAAGCTATCAATATCACCTGTTAATTCTGTCTCTTTCGTCTATACTATATCCAGGGACCAGTTTTTTTTTCGTAAGAAAAAAGGATAGAATAGAAAGAAAATATTGAACCATATTTTGATGGGAACTCGATCTATTGAGCATTCTACCAGTTTCAACTGAATGCAGGAAGACCAAAGAGATGTATAATCTCATTGACATTTAAAGAGTATCAGGCTACCACTAAAGTGAGACATCCAGAAGTATGTGCCAAAATTTATATTCTCTAAAAATCTACCTGAAAATGCTATGTCGGAGTTGCTCATTTGTCCCACCACACCTTCTCGAGGAAACTTATGTGCAAGCTTCTCGCAGCAAAAGAAGCTAACAGTCATGTGTTCTTTTAAGATAAACATGGGGAAACTACAGGTGTTTGCTACCGTGAAGGCAAGCCTGCTTCACGGCATCAGTTGACAGTTCCAAATTCTCGATCCTTCTATGGTTTGTTACCTCATCAGGTGGTTGTTTTCATGCAGCCTTAGTCTTTGGTTTTAACTTTTTGAACTGAGAGTACAGGAAAACTCCAGCAAGAGCAACACTGGTTCCTACAGGCAAGGAAGAAAACTTACAATTCAGACATAGATGAGATGGTCAGTAACTGTACTTGCATGAAGGATAGAATCACTTCTGTACCTAAGGCGTTTATAGGTGAAATTGGAGTTCTGAAGAAGAGGACGGATGACACAATGACCACCACACGTTTAAGAGAGTTGGTGACCGAATGGGTCACAGGAGATACTCTAGCCAATAAACTGTATGAAACCTGCCAACAAACAAATAGAGACTTTGTCAGAGGTAATTCAGTGTGCAACAGAATTCATAGCAACTGTTACTAGATAAGACATAATCCAAAAAACTGATAGATGCTTATGTGGAAAACCCGATACTCTTTAGGCTAAAAAAGAAAAACTGAAAAATATTCATCATTTTTTTAATCGGATGACACAGGAGAGCTGAAAAAATTATTCAACATGACTGAAGATAATATCATATTTAACTAGAAGGGCCTGATCCTAGCAATGAAACAATGGACAAAACATATATATTATCTGCAAGCAAATAGTAAGTAGTTTGTTTGGATCTAAGTAGCCAACCGCAATAGCTACTAATAGACAACTTTAACAACCTACGAGAGACTACAAAAATGTTTTTAGTGGAGACTGGCCTCACCTGTTGGTAAAAATAGAAACATGTGCCAGCAATTGCCGCTCTAACACATAATTCTTTTATATTAACTCCCTGCAGACCCAGAAAATTTAGTATTCAGCAATTTCATGTCAGCAAAGAGTTGAAATATTCCAAACTTTCTTGTTTTCCATGTTGGCCACACTTACAGCATTCTGTAGATACGATGGGCTAAACTTGATGCCTTCTACAGATAGCATCAGTGGAGCAGATAACAAGAATGCCATGACAGTTATTATCGAGAAGAGATTTATGTCGTCCAAACTGTCCTGTAATAAGAACAAGTTTTGTTAGGGGGTGCGGTGGTTGTGAATCTACAGTTAGGGCACTTTATAAGAGCAAAAGGCTCACCTCTTTATCAGCAAGAATTTTCTTGCTGTAAACGTTCCGCGATTGATTGGTAAGATTCGAAGCCATGGCACTCCAGAATCCAATCCTGTTTTCTCATAATATTAGAATATAATACAGAATATTGCTTTGAGTAAACTCTTTGAGGCTTTGGGCAATAAATTACCAGTTGAAAGAAACTTCAGTCATGGACGCCAATACAACTCCACCAACAATAGGGATGAGTGAACCCAACACCAACAGAGAAGGTGTCTGCAGAAACATTAGAATAGAGAAACAGAGGTTTATATAGAGGATTCCACCTTTATCAAGGGCAAACGATGTACGAAGGTGCGAGCCAACCAATTACCGCTCCTAGGAAGAGGACAGAGAGGAGGACCGAGAAGAAGGGCTCCATGGCCTTGATGGTGTGCGTGAAGGAGACAGCCACCTTGCCCAAACTCATGTTGGTGAAAACATTTCCAAGCATGTGGATCAAAGCCAAAGGCAGGAGCTTTGCATACTGCATCACATCAGCAAATAAATAACAGCTATATGAGTGAACCAGTTTTACTAATATCTTACCGCTGCAGGTGATAGCAAAGGTGAGTAAGTACCTGTTTGAGGGAGAGCCTCGGTTTGGGATGCAGATTGAGTAGCCACATGAGTGTGATGAAGAAGGATCCAGATGCGAACTGGAAGGTGGTGATGGTGTAAGGGAAGGGAATCGCTTTGAGAACCTGGTCAACGCACAATTCCAAAACAATGTAATTAGATGGTTGAACAACCCCCATTATTAGGAAAAGACCTGGGGAGGAACGGGACGAAACGGCGGACCAGACCAGCTTGTTGTAGATGTTGAAGTAGATGTTGAGGAGGTACCAGACGAGGATCATGGTCCCGAGCTGCAGGGTCCGCGAAATGCCGCCGGCGTCGCCCTCCGGCTTACCGGCGGCCGGCGGCGACGCCGCCGCCACCCGCGTCCTCGCCGCGGCGCCCGCCCTGTCGACGCACGGCGCAAGCAGGAGCCAGGGTAGCGGTCGTAGGTCCCCGCGAATGCCGAGTGGGGCGACCGGCCACCGGCAGCCATGAGAAGAAGAGGGGGAGGAGGAGGAGGATGGGGAGGGGGAGAAGGCGACGTTGCGCGAGGAGGGTAGGGATGGGGGCGAGGTCGAGCGCCGCGCCGCGGTCCAGGCTCTAGAGGAAGAGAAGGCGGAGGCCGCGGACGAGCAGGACGCCGCCATGCTCTGCATCTCGGCGCGCCCGAGAGCGTTACCCTCCTCAGCAGTCAGGTCCGGGTCTGTGCTGCGGCTCGGGCTGCTACGCTACGCGCCACTTGGACTTGGCGGCGTCGATGGCAAGCAAGCAACGGACTCCCGGCGGGGTTTCTGGAAGGGGCCGGGGGCGGAGGAGAGAATGCGTCTGGGATTGGAATGGGAGAAGCGGTGCCGCTGTCTGTCACCACGGCGCGGCCATTTTATGGAGGAGGGACGGAGAGGGAAAGGGACGGCGGTCGGCTTCCGCTGCCGCTTCTGCCCGCGCACCGGGGATCGGACGGTAGTGGAAGTCCGGGAGGGAGGGAGGGCGGCGCAAGGCGTGGGGTGCAGTGGACGGGGTGACCGGACGCGCGGCGCGGAGACGAAACGAAACGAAACGAAACCGAATGGATCGAGCGAGGGAGGGGCAGGTGGTTTTGGTGGGCGGCTGCACTGCGCGCAGTGGGTGCAGTGGAGAGACTTTTTCTGGCGGCCAGCGCGTGGGTTTGTTTCCTGGCGTCCAGGTCCCCTCTCCACCACTACTGAATGCATTTTGGACGCCAGCGTCCAAGTGGCAACAGACCTCAGCTCTCAAAGTCTCAAGTCTCAACTGGTGTCGCGTTTGCTTGTACCGCAGCACGTGAAAAGCCACCATGTTTTTGTTTGGCGATGAGAAACTATACGACTTCACGAAGTTTGCCACACATTTGGCATGCATAGTATGCACCCGCAATCAAACGCGGAGTTGTCAACAAAATTTATTAGGGGTTGCCAAATGCGCCACGGTGACGTGCTCCTCTATCCATCTCTGTATCAAATTTTCATGTCACACGTTTATTGTCAGAAGGGCAGCTTATACCGTGATAAGAAAGTAAGTAAGAGAGAGAGAGACCGCCGTATACATGGGCCAAGAGGTATTATACATATATGCTTAGGTATTAATCTTTTTTTTCTTTGCAAACATACAGTTCCTCTTTAGTCTATGGGTAATACCCATGTATGGCTCGGTTGTGCGTGAACCAAATAACTAGCATTTCGAAGATTTCTAGCACTATTTTCATGCTTCTCTCTTAATAAAGCATTCTTCTATCGAATTCTACTCTTTTTATTGGTTGTTCGCACTAGTATTATATCGAATTAGTTTTTTTAGTTTGCTTCATATAGGAAACTATATTGTGTTATGGTCGTTATTGGTTTCAAATGTAAAAAGTATGGGCTTCGTTAACAGCAGTTACTCCCTCCAATCCAAATAATAACACGCTTTGTCATTTTGATACATAGATTTTGCTATGCATCTAGATATATACTTATGTCTATATACATAGTAAAATTAATATATCTAGAAAAAATAAAATATCTCATAATTTGGAATAGAGAGAGCACAAAAATGATTTTAGGAAACAACAACTTTCATTTACAGAGACGAGCAAAATCATACATATCTCCATAAATACCTAATCAACTTTGAAGGCAACTAATTCATTTTAGGAAATTGACCCACCTTTGAAAAATTGATTAATAGAGGTGGGCATTTTAAAAGTTTTGTCCTTGAAACTAGAACCTATTTTCACAGGAATCCCTTATGAGGCATGTATTTGTTGACGAGGCACAAGCCCACCAAAACCCTACTTCAATCCCTCTTAACCTATGCCCCATACCCTTGCCAACTTGATTCAGCCGACACCCCTTCTCTCTTGTACGAACTCTCTCTCTTTGGAGAGCGGAAGTAACTACACGAGCTCGAGGAAGGTGTCTCACCGACGCCTCTAGCTCACTCCATCTTCGGTCTTCCTCCCCATCTCCCTTCTCTTCATCTTCAGGTGCGGGTAGTTGATGGCGACATGCGCATAATCTAGCAAGGAGAAGTGTGCACGATGGAGATCAAGCAAGCTCTGTGGTAGGATTTGGCGAAAAGAGCTCTCGGATGAGATTGGGGTCACTGATGGACTAGGATCCAAGGGGTTTCCTATAGGGTCAATTACCTAGCAAGGCCTGGACCAAACCTTGGTCTGCATCAAGGAAAAAAATAGCCCGCTATTTTTGTCGCTATAGCCCCAAATAGCTTGAAAAAAATTGTGCCGCTATTTGCGTTCATGCACAATTTTGCCGCTATTTTGCCGCTAAAGCCCGCTAATTACGGTTTATAAAACGTTAAACACCTTGGCCTTAGCTTGCTATTTAAAACATTGGTCTGCATAGAATACACGCCACCTTGTCTCGCGCCACCAAGCAAACCATGGGTCGATCTAGGCCCTACCAAGTAGTTGACCTTGTAGGGAACCCCTAGAATCATAGTCCATCAAACCCCCTAAGCATTTCATGGTTGATGTTGGAAGTCCTTTTGTGACTTTAGGTCTTGGAAGCTCTTGCACTGCAGATGCAGTGACTAAGCCATTTAGATGTAATGCATGATTTTTTTGTTGTTAATTTTTTTACAATACTTATTGTCATAAAATTTGTGACAACATCATATTGTCATTATTTCAAGAAGAAACGTTAATAGCTATCAAGTGCCATAATGCCACATGGCAAGATATTTTGACATATTTTATTGTCATAATTCATTAAAAGGCCTATAAGTTGATCGTTATAGGTAGTTCCAAAAGACCAAAAAGAATTGACCATATCAACACAAGCAAAATACATAATACATAGATCGATACAACCATATACTCCCTCCGTCCCAAAATACAAGTCGTTCTCGCTTCCCGAGAAGTCAACTGTTTTCAACTTTGACCAATCATATATAAAACAATATTAATATTTATAATATATAATTAGTATCATTAGATAGATCGTTGAATATACTTTCATAATAAATTTGTTTGAGATGTAAACATTGCACGTATTTTCTACAAACCTAGTCAAAGTTGATAAATTTTGACTGGCACGATTCCCATAACGACTTCTATTATGGGACAGAGGGAGTACATAATATAACATATGCCACAAATTGATCATATCATTGAGCAGTCAATGAAAGTTCAAACTCACCAACCAAAATTACAACAACATGCTACATTACATGTTTCAATGACCATTTCCACTAACAACAATAGCAGGCCACAATATAAGTTTTGTTCACATGCCACAATACATCTCACAAACCATATGCACTGACCAAAATTATAGAAGCCATAAGTTTAAATTTCATAGGCTAAACAATACTTCTCAAAGTTTGCAAAACAATGTAATCAAACAACATTGTTCAAAAGTTAGAGCTACTAGTCCCTAGGTGTAAACAAGCAACAATTAAACCAAGTTCAAACATTTCAAGGACCTAGCATTTGACTAAGGAAGTACATGGTTTCTTGTTATGCCTTTTTAAAGTTTTCATTCTCCTTAAGTTGTTTTGCTATTGCTATTTCTAATTATTTATTTAAAGTTTTCATTGCCATTTCTATTTCTTTCTTCATGGCTTCAAACTCATGTCGAAGGTCTTCTTTTTATTTTTTTCTCAATCTCAAGCTTAGCCTAAAGCTCTTGCACCTGTGAATGAAGACCATATATGTTGATTTCTTCAGTATTGTGTGCAAACTGAACAACTAGGTACTGATAGATTCAAATTAGGTCTACTGTTTTATGTGCATGACAATTAGGTATTAGTATATTCAAGTTGAACAACTAGGTTTTTATTCCTAAATCAAATGCATATGCTCAGATAGAGGCAGCAATTCATGTGCAAGAGTAAGATAACTAGGTACTAGTAGGTTAGAACTGAACATCTAGGTATTTATTTCTAAATCAAACAGAAGAACTAGCCATTTATTCATTATATCAAATGCATATGCATCACCAGACATTTTTTCTAAGATTTGACATGTGAAATTTGGTGTTGGATACCTAAAACTCGAACATATAATTTAGGTAATCAAAATCTAGTATAGAAAATAACTTCAGTGAACATGCACGGTAGGTAGTTGATGCAGTTGTTACTTTGTGAAAGTGCATCTAGCCCTTTAGTGGGTTTTGGTGAAATGAATGACAATACAATTAAAGGTCTAACAAGTTTGCTAAGTGTATCAAAGGTTTAACAAGAAAAGCAAACTTGATGGTATTCCACACAATGTTGAATGAAGGTCAATTTATGTATTGTTGTATTGAAAGATCATGGGAATAATCTAGTTCAACCAAAAGACAACAATGCAAATGGAATCAATGAAATAGCTTTTATGTTGTGGGATATCATAGTATCATGTGAAAGCAAGCATGTTTGGCAAATGGCAAATGAGACATGAGTTGATAGTTATGGATTGGTCTCTATATTAGATTGCTTTACATGAACAAGAAGAGTTGGATAGTGGACTAATGTTGATCAAGGATTGAATAATGAATCAATAGTGCATTAATGAGAAAACACCAAGCAAAGGTCAAATGACAAAGGAGACAATGTATATTGGATATAATATGGTTTCTACTTTAGTTTGCTTGTATGGACAAAGATTTGGAGAATCACTTTGCATTAATATGATCAAGCTAGAAGTTTGAAGATAGAGATTGAAGTGAGTGATAGGAGTGTCAAGCTAAAATAAGGAGGATCTAAGGAATTGTGAATTGGCTTGACCATATTGATGTGGAGTCTCATATATCAAAGCTTGATTGATCTCAACACTCATATCTACAAGATATTCAAGCAAGGATCATAATATTGTAGAAATGGTTTTCAATCGGTGCTTAATATGATGTGACTTGAGTATGGCTTGATAGGGTGAAGATAGCAAGGAAAGGACTTCGAGGTACTAAGCAAAGGTGAAGGTCAAGGAGACCGAGGTACTATGGCTAAGGTGAAGAAGAGAGTACTTGCATTGAGTCGAAGTACTAATAAATCTATGAGGAGTCATATTATGTTGAGGATCAATTTATTAGTGGTAGTGACTTGAAGCCATGGGCTGAACTCATATGTGTTGGAAGATTCAAGTCACAAGCTCTAAGGTGTGTTTTCTCAAAGTGATGAGATAATGATGATTGCAAACATATGCTCAAGGCATTATAAGAATGAGGACAATACATTCAATGGTGCAACCCCAAATTATCAAAGGATGCGGTGACCAACTCAAAAGCATTTAATTTATTTGATGTTTTGAATTTGAGTTTAGGAAAGGCCGTACTACAAAGGGGGATGCAATGTGCATGCTTAAATGTGCAACCAAGTGCTCAAATTCTACCAAACATCCTCTCATACCTTGCCCAGACTCCCTGCAAAATAGTTTTTCATTCGGTGCATGTTTGAGCAGCGCAGCAGTGTTGTTTCCGAGAGCAGCAGTGCTGGGGGTCTAGCAGTGCCGGGCTTAAGTCCAGTAGTGCCGGACCTGAGCGGCAGTGCCAGACTTGAGTCCAGCAGTGCCGGGACTTAAGTTACCGTTGGACAGCAAGGAGTATTTCTATCCCCTCCCTACTGCCCCAACGGTTATCTCGACCATTCCCTTCCCAGTGCTCATTCAGAAAGCTCTCTCCCTCTCTCTAACTCCATTGGAGCCCCTCAAGTTTCTCTCTTTGATTCCTCTTCAATCCTTTGAGAGATTGAGCCTCCAAACTCCATTAGAGAGTAGCCCAAACTGTTCTTCATTGTCTAGAGCACTTGGTTCGCGTTCAAGCCGGTGGATTGCATTCGTTACTCTTGGAGCTTGCTCCTAGCCAGCTAGAGCGTCGCCCGTGGAGCTTGCCAACTTGTGTGGCAGCCCCGGGAGGTTTGTAACCATCTCATTGAAGCTAAGAAATCACCCCTTACTTCAAGAATTCACTCTCTTGATTTGAGAACGAGGGAAGGGCAAGCCTTGTGGGGCAAGTCTAAGTCTTGTGTGGCAAACCTCAACAACGTGGACTTAGGACAGCCTTGGTGGTGACGCCGAACCATGGGATAAATCTTGTGTCACTTGTGTTTGTGTTATTTGCTTTACTTGCATTTGTCCTCAAGGTGATTTCTAGGGTTTGGTCCCGATCTACTTGGTGGTGCAGCTAAGAGGTTCCCTACACCTCTAGGAAGGTTTTCATTCAAGAACAATTTTCATTCTAGTTGTACTTTTTGAATTGTGCTCAGTTCTGTCCTGGAGGCCAACACTGCCGGGCTTTAGAGCAGCAGTGTCGGGCACCCCGGCAGTGCTGGACCCAAGGCCGGCAGTGTCGAACCTGTGCTGACAGAAAGTTTGCAAGTTTATTTTAAACAAGCCTATTCACCCCTCCCTCTAGTCCTACTGGGTGACATCAAGGTCCTTTCAATTGGTATCAGAGCAAGGCTCTCTATTTTGGGCTTAACCGCCTTGAGAGAACGATGTCGACAAGTGAGGAGGTATCTCTAGAACTTCTACTTTTAGATGGCTCAAATTATGCATCTTGGTCTGCTCATGTACTTGATGTTTTTAGGACCATGGGTCCTCATATAGAGCAGATTGTAGATGTGAGCATTTCACCTCCTAGTGATGATTTAGACTATCTATCTAGAGAGGAAGTGAAATGCTTACAATACAATGATCAAGCTACTAATGTCTTATTTAGTACTTTGAGTGAAGATGTTCTTGATGCTGTCATATTTGGAGATGATGAACCACTTGGTGATGCTCATATCATTTGGACCATGCTCAAAGAAAGATATGATAAATCCAAATATGATGAGAAGTTGCTCATATTGGAGAATTCCCTTGAGGAGTTCTCAACTTCACCAACAAATGATGAGCCTCAAGTGATTATTCCAAAAGTCCTAGGTGATCATGCCACATCCATCTCCTCACCAACATATGAATTAATGAATGATAATGAAATTAATGGTGAGAATAATATTTATATATGTGGCACTTCTACTTCCTCTAGTTTTTGTGAAACTAACATTTTGAAGGAAGGAGAATCTTGTGATAGGTGGAGGCCAAATGATGAATCCACCTCACCAAGAATCCCAACTCTCTATGTCACTTCTCATATGGGTCTTATGGCAAAGAATGAGAAGAATGTGGCAAGTGAGAGTGAAGATGAAAGTGATGATGATGAGATCACTCAACACATCGGCTAAGCAAGAAAGATAAGTTGTTGATGCTCAAGCTCATGGAGACAATAAATGAGCAAGAAGGAACACTTCATAGACAAGGAGACTTTCTTGTTGAAAAGATCAAATGTTTGGAGAAGTTGACCAAAAAGCATGAAAACCTTAGGTGCTCTCATGCTAGTTTGGTCAAAAGGTATGAAAACTTATCAATTGAGCAAACTCATACTATTAACTCTCTATCTTGTGTTGCTCAATTAGAAGATGAGAATTATATGCTTAAGAAGAAAGTGGAAAGGTTCACTAGCAAGAATGAGACTTTGCAAGAAAGTCATGATGAGCTATTGTGCTCTCATGAGAACATTATGGATTCTCATATCATGCTAGAGATTGCTCATGAGGTTATGATAATAGCAGTAAAATCATATCATCCTCACACCCACAAATGCATATGTACACAAGTTCAATCTATTTTATCATGTGCTAACAATTGTTGCTCTCAAGAAAACCAATCTTCCATTGAGCATGTATTTGTAGAAAACTATGATGACTCTATCACAAAAGAAAATAAAAAGCTCAAGGAAGAGGTTGAGAGGCTAAGAAGAGACTTGATTCATTGCAAGGGTAAAGTTGGTACAGATCAGCTTGCACAGATGGTGGCACAACAGCAACCCTGAGCAGCACAGCCTCCTAAGGGCGACAGTGCCGCTCCCCACAGAAAAGGGAAGGCTACCACTTCTACCCTTGATCAAATCAAGCCCATGAAGAAGGTCTCCATGTAAAAGCAAGACCCTCAGAAACCAAAGAATACTTCCATCACTTGCTTCAAGTGCAAGAAAGAGGGTCATCATGTAAGAGATTGCTCTTTGGAGAAAGAAGAAAAGGGCATGAGCAAGATTCAAGAGAAGAAAAAGATGGCTCATGTTAAGTGCTCCAACTTGAGACACAATGCCTCTATGTGTTCCAACAAGGTTGATGACCAAGCAACACTTTCAAAGAAGAACACAAGTATAAGCAATAGTAAGTGTTATGGATGTAATGAGAAGGGACATGAAATTGCATCATGCCCCTATATGAATGATGAAGGCTTGACATCATCAAGAAAGAGGCTCACTAGCAAGGTAGCAAGAAAAAGGCAAGAAAAGAAGGCCAACAAGAACAAGAGCCGTCTATGCTACACTTGTAGAACAAAGGGATATTTTGGTAAGGATTGTCCCATGGGTAACACTCCTAAGCCAAACTCTTCTATTGATGAAAATTTGCTTAGGAGACCCAAGAATGACACTTGTGCTAGAAAGGTGATTGGTTCACCACATGCTAGCACAAATGCCATTTGGGTGCCTAAGTCTCTTGTGACTAACCTTGATGGACCCATCTTGGTATGGGTACCAAATTGTGCTTAAAGTGTTGTAGGTACTTGAAGGTGATATGAAGCTTCGAGGTGCTTGAGCAAGTTGATTGAAAATATTCACTCAAGCTATCAACCAATTCATATTGTCCTTCTTATATGGTTGACCTGAAGACGGATTTATGGAAATATTTCAAACTTCATATTCACCTTGGTAACTAGTATCTAACCCTTACTAGCTAGCCACTTGACTTGTGTAGTCTCTAGCAAATTCACAAATGAGTGTATGTTTGTGAATGAGTAGAGTGGCTAGAATATTCTAGTAAATAATTCACTTTCCATATGATGCTTTTAATGGCTCTCTAGTAGAGCAAGTTCTTATTGTGTTGTAGGTTATGAAGTATAGAGACAGGAGATCACTAAGTTGATGCTGCACCAAATTTCCGCCGACATACTCTATGAAGAAGTGTAGCACACACACCTGCTAGAAATCAGCAGGGCGGCAGTGCCGCACCTATGGGCGGCAGTGCTGCACCTATGGGCGGCAGTGCTGCCCCTCCTACCTCAGTAGCAGCTAAGATCAATCCAAACCATGGATGAAGCCTACATCATGATCATCAGAAATGTGAAGATGAAAAGACCACCTCATCCATTACATAAATAAGGGTGGTAACAACTAAATCTCAAGTGCATATTATTTTCACATTTTACTCCTTTGTGTCTTGTGTAGCCACTTAGGGAAATAAATCACTTGAGGTTTATATATTGGTTGCTGGTCATGGAAGAAGAATATGATTAGAATTGAATCAATCATCCACACCAAGTAACATCGATGACTTGAGTTTCCTTTATGGACTTCAAACCAAGAATTTCAAGATGACGAAAGCATACTTTGAGTTGGTTTGAGGGATTCAAATACTTGGCTCACATTGAAGAATACAAGTAAATTTCAAGAAGTCCAAGAATAAAGAATCAAGCTCAAGTCAAGTAGAGACACTTATCACTCACAATTCAAGAACTCTCTACTTAATGGATTCTTGTCATATGGTAGATTGGCAAAATCTCATTCTCATATTATGGCCATCTACATGCTCTAATGGTTGTAAGTATTTCTTGGCATATTCCAATTTTATTATCCTTTTGTTGCCATGACCTAGACATAGAGTGAAATCCTAAGTTCTTAATTGAATAAAGTGCTATATGAGAAATTCAAATACTTAGAGCACTTATAAAAATGGACTTTACTCTATGACTAGTGTTGTGAGACTAACCTTTCTCTCTAAGTGATATTTGTGTAGTAAGTGTGCTACCATAAGAAGGTCAACAATCCAAAACTATGTGATGTACTCTCTCTAGTTAATTTGGAGTTGATTTGTCTATGTTAGACAGTCACCATAATATGGCTTAAATCTGACCTTTGAACTTAATTGACCAATCATGCATATTTACATTGTCATTCCACTCATAAGAATGTGCATGAGGCTTTAAGGGAGATTTAATCCATGTTATGAGGTTTCTCTATTTTGGTAGCCTACTTGTCATCCACATATAAAGGGTTACTAAATGAGAAACTAGTGCTTGTGTTACTAATGACCTCTTGTATTTAATCTTGTTTATAGAAAATCAAGAAGAAGAGGTTGTGCTTGAATTGGATAAATCACAAGCCTAAAGCTTACTCTTCACGTAAAGTAAGAAGAGGTTGGTTTGGATAAACTATATTTGAAGAATTCACAAGAGTATAAGCATTGATAAGATGACTGAATGGAGATAACATCTTGTGAGTATTCTTATCCCAAATCATCTCAAGATTGGACAAGAAGAGAAGAATTGAGAAAATCATCAAATTTGTCCAGAAAAGTGAAAACTGAGTTGGCTACCTTTAAGCATTAATTTGGAAGTTCAAACACTAATGAAATGACCTAAAACTTTTTGATCATGATATAAACATCTAGTACTTGCTGTTGTACAGTTGGCATGAAGATTGGTTTAGAAGAAAATCAGTTTTGAGTTGATTTCTGTCAGTCTCAGCAGTGCAGTTTCAGACTTGAGAAGTTTTGGTAGAAAATATGTTTGACTGCTCAAATGATGTCCAAATGGGCTAAAATTTCTACAACAGTTAAAGGACATGTATATTCATACTTCTACCAAGTTTCATCAATACTGGACTAGTATTATGAGAGATATGAAGCTTTCTCTGAAGAGGACAAAATCTGAAAACTATGTGTATTTCAGACATTGGCAGTTATTGGAAAAATGATTTGACTGATCAAATTGAGTCCAAATGAGCTGAAATTTTGATAGCACATAGAGTACTCATGGATGCACATGTCTACCAAATTTCATGCATATTGGACTGATGGTCTGACATATATAAATTCTTTTCCAAAGAAGACAAAATCTGAAAATTCAGTGTTTAGAATTGAATTTCAAGTTGCTTGAAGGATAATTCAGTTGGAACATAGTATAAACTTCTCCCTTGAACCCAGGATCATTGATATGCATGAGTGAACTTTGTGTACTCGTGTGTGCAAACATTGAGGGGGAGTTTAGCTAATATCTTGTGAGACAAATGGTTTCTTTCAAATTCATGATTATGTTGTCTCACACATTGGAGAAACAAGGATGGATAGTTCCTTTAGATTCTTTGGCTGCCTCACATCTATTCTTGGATGTCTTGGTCTTTATAAACCAAGAGCTTCTGGTTTAGTGTTGAATGCCCCAATCCTTGGTGGAACCAGCTGTAAATAGGTTGGAGAGAAATAATTGATTTGTGGACTTTCATTGTTAGTTCTCCACTCTATAGCTCTTCAAGTGTTCATGATCCATCCCATTGATTACCCATGATCTTATCAACAAAAGTGGTAACTTCTAGTTCACAATTTGCAAGTTTTATGAATTTTACCTTTTTAGTCTCTATGTGAGTTGCTTTAGGTAAAGAAAGAACTAGGAACCTAATATGGATCTTGGATGATCATGAAAGCTCTATGTGACCGTATTTCTTCAAGTGATATCTATGACCACCCAAATCACCAATTCTTACTTATGATGGTCATATTAATATGGTGATATTTCTACCTTGGTGGTGGTATGTGTCCTTGACATAATTTCAATTGTTGCAACTTTATCATGCCTTGACCAAGATATAGGATGAACTCCTCTAGACTCTTAAACCGATTCAAGTGCATTTCACAAGTAATTTGAGTACTTGATGCACATATGAAGGGGGAGCCCATTCTATGTCTTGTGTCTTTGAGACTAATCTTTTCTTCTAGTGAATTTGTATAGTCTCTTGGTAAGAATGAGTTTCTCATGAGTATGCTACACTAACTCAATCCAAATTGGTAAAGCTATCTCTCATATTTATTTGGATTGTAATTTTATCTCTCAAGTAGCTACTCTCCATAATATATCTTAAATTCCCTTGTTTGGACTTAAAATACCAAAAGTGCATATGTTCTTGTCTTCCACATATATATGTATGCACTATCAAAAAGGGGGAACTTAGTCTATGTTATGAGGTTTTGCAATTAGTGATCTACATGCCTTCCACATCCAAAATGGTCACTAGTTGTGAAACTCTAGCTTGTGCAATTTAATGCCATCTCTTGTTTTTGTAAGCCTTTATTAGGAGACATCTATGTGATATGATGAGATACAAACATCTATTCCAATTGGTACCAACTTGGGAAGATTCCTTCAATTGGTGTCATACTATGAAGATCATATTTCAATTGATATTGATGGACAATCTTTCAATTTGGTATATCAAGAAATATGTCTTCAATTGGTATCTTAAAATTACAACAAGAGCTAGCTATGAACTTTCAATTGATATCAATCACAAGTTTGTGATATCTCCTTAAAGATGATGATGATGAGAGATGGGTACAAATGAGATATTTTTGCTTGAACAAGTGTCAAACCCATCAAAGCACTAAATTCAAAATAATCATCATGATGGAGATTATGATGCTTAGAACAAAGGTATATCACCCCATGAACTCTTGTATTACCTTTGTGCATCTAGGCCTCACATTCTAGTGTGTGCATGTGTATGTAATAATTTGAGCCACACCATAAGTTTGTTCTTGTGGTGACGATTAGAGAATGAGTTAGATATTTGGTTGATACCTCTTGTGGTGATAGCATGAGTTTGTCTTATGTTAAAACTGTCATCTAAGTGAGGTATGAGCCAAATATGTTATCTTCTCAAGAATCTTGACTTAATTTATTGCATACTTTATTTGGTAGCAAACATAAAAGTAAAATCTTACATGCTAAAACCTTCTAACTACCTCTTGCCCTCACTTGTCTACCATAATTTCTTCCTTTGGTAGAGAGATCCTTTTTGGAGATTAATGCCAAAAGGGGAGAAATATTAAAAGTGTAAGGGAGGTATAAAAAAAGATTGATATGTAAAAGGGAAAAATATGTTGTGTGTGCAAGGATAGTTGTGTTGACTGTCACAGGTGCAGTAGTGCCGCCCAGTGTAATTTCAGTATCTATTATCTCTGATTTGTATAACTGTTATGAGCATCACGTTTATCTTGATGACACCTTGCACCCCACAGATGCTATGATATAGGAGAGTTCTCACACTTGTTCTTAGATATGTGCATTAGGCATTTGGGGTCAAATTTGAATTCCATTCAATGCACATATTTAGGGGGAGCTCACTATATCATAGGATCCAAAATCTTAATGTTTATCAATCTCTTGTAAGCTTTAATTGTATTGTCATCAATCACCAAAAAGGGGGAGATTGAAAGTGCATCTAGACCTTTAGTGGGTTTTGGTGAAATGAATGACAATACAATTAAAGGTCTAACAAGTTTGCTAAGTGTATCAAAGGTTTAACAAAAAAAGCAAACTTGATGGTATTCCACACAATGTTGAATGAAGGTCAAATTCTGTATTGTTGTATTGAAAGATCATGGGAATAATCTAGTTCAACCAAAAGACAACAATGCAAATGGAATCAATGAAATGGCTTCTGTGTTGTGGGATATCATAGTATCATGTGAAAGCAAGCATGTTTGGCAAATGGCAAATGAGACATGAGTTGATAGTTATGGATTGGTCTCTATATTGGATTGCTTTACATGAACAAGAAGAGTTGGATAGTGGACTAGTGTTGATCAAGGATTGAATAATGAATCAATAGTGCATTAGTGAGAAAACACCAAGCAAAGGTCAAATGACAAAGGAGACAATGAATATTGGATATAATATGGTCTCTACTTTAGTTTGCTTGTATGGACAAAAATTTGGAGAATCACTTTACATTAATATGATCAAGCTAGAAGTTTGAAGATAGAGATTGAAGTGAGTGATAGGAGTGTCAAGCTAAAATAAGGAGGATCTAAGGAATTGTGAATTGGCTTAACCATATTGATGTGGAGTCTCATATATCAAAGCTTGATTGATCTCAACACTCATATCTACAAGATATTCAAGCAAGGATCACAATATTGTAGAAATAGTTTTCAATCGGTGCTTAATATGATGTGACTTGAGTATGACTTGATAGGGTGAAGATAGCAAGGAAAGAACTTCGAGGTACTAAGCAAAGGTGAAGGTCAAGGAGACCGAGGTACTATGGCTAAGGTGAAGAAGAGAGTACTTGCATTGAGTCGAAGTACTAATCAAGCTATGAGGAGTCATATTATGTTGAGGATCAATTTATTAGTGATAGTGACTTGAAGCCTTGGGTTGAACTCATATGTGTTGGAAGATTCAAGTCAATCTCTAAGGTGTGTTTGCTCAAAGAGATGAGATAATGAGGATTGCAAACACATGCTCAAGGTATTATAAGAATGAGGACAATACATTCAATGGTGCAGCCCCAAATTATCAAAGGATGCGGTGACCAACTCAAAAGCATTTAATTTATTTGATGTTTTGAATTTGAGTTTAGGAAAGGTAGTACTACAAAGGTGGATGCAATGTGCATGCTTAAATGTGCAACCAAGTGCTCAAATTCCACCAAACATCCTCTCATACCTTGCCCAGACTCCCTACAAAACAGTTTTTCATTTGGAGCATTTTTGGGCAGTGCAGTAGTGTTGTTTCCCATAGCAGCAGTGCTGGGGGTCCAGCAGTGTCGGGACTTAAGTTACCGTTGGACAGCAGGGAGTCCCTGCTGCCCCCAACGGTTATCTCGACAATTCCCTTCCCAGTGCTCATTCAGAAAGCTCTCTCCCTCTCTCTAACTCCATTGGAGCCCCTCAAGCTTCTTTCTTTGATTCCTCTCCAATCCTTTGAGAGATTGAGCCTCCAAGCTCCATTAGAGAGCAGCCCAAACTATTCTTCATCGTCTAGAGCACTTAGTTCGCGTTCAAGCCGGTGGATTGCATTCCTTACTCTTGGAGCTTGCCAACTTGTGTGGCAGTGAAAGGATCAAGATGCCCAAGAGGGGGGGTGAATTGGGCTTGTTTTACATTTCTAAAGCAAATATAAAAGCCTATCAAATGCCAATCACCCCCTAGTGCCTACCGTCCGTGTGTCCTAGCTAGAAAGCGGTAGCAGTTCAAAGGAATTAAAAACAACCTAAGCAATTCTAGTGGGAAATGTAAAAACAAGACGGAAAGAAATGCGGAAATGTAAAGAGCTAGGGAAAAGAGAATCTCATTGACGCAGCGATTTTTTCCCGAGGTATCGAGGTGTCGACACACCCCCCTAGTCCTCGTTGGAGCACCTCGCAAGGTATCGCTCCCCCTCTACCCGCGCAAGGGTAGAGTGCTCTCTACGGGCTGATTCTTCGCCACTCCGGCTCGGTGAATCGCCCACAACCGATCACAAGAGCTTGGAGAAGAGCCGCCAACAATCTCCCGGCGGTCACTTCCTCCGAACACCACCAAACCGTCTAGGTGCTATCGAACACCAAGAGTAACAAGCACAAGACCTTCACTTGACCCACTCAAGGCTAGGAAGGTGGATGGATGCACACAAGTCACTCCTAATCAGTCTAGGAGGGAAGAACAAGATGAACTCTCTCTAATCTCTCCCTCACTAGCCTCTTGGCTCTCCAAAAGATTTCTCAAGGTGTCACCAGTTGAAACAATGGCCAAGAGTTCCTCTAAGGACCAAGGGGGAAACTATAAATAGTCCCCACCTCCAAAACTAGCCGTTTTTTACTTTTTCTTCTCTCTGCGCAGCCACCGGACTAGTCCGGAGCTCATACCACCGGACCATGCACACTGGTCCGGAGCTCACTCTGATTTCAAACTCAGGCACCGTCGGACTACTCTGCTTGGTCCGACGCACTGGTCCGACGCTCTGGTCCGGAGCCTCGGTGCTCTCTGAGTGAAATCCTTTCTCTCTTTTACACACCATCGGACCACTCTCCTTGGTCCGGTGCCTTGGTCCGACGCTCTGGTCCGGAGCCAGGGAGCTCTCTGCATAGACCCCAACTCCTGTCTTGAGGCGTCAGACTAGCCGTCGGACTAACCGTCGGACTAGTCCGGAGCCTTCTGTCTCTCTGAACCAAGCCACCGGACCACTCTCCTATGGTCCGATGCTTTCCAGACAGGTGGTCCGGAGCTCCTCGAGCTGAGAATCTGCCTAAGTCAGGGAGCGTCGGACCACTCTCCTATGGTCCGATGCCCACTAAGCAGAGTGGTCCGGAGCCTTTCTCCCTCTTTTTCAACCGTTTTCGTTGAGGTTTCTTAAGGGATTTTGCTCCTACCATTTCTAGGGTTTACCAAGGGCTGAAAGCAAGGTCTCTAGGACTAGTTGTGACAAGTGTGCATATACCCACTTTCCTAAACTCTCCTAGGTCAAGCTACTAACCTCATACCCCCCTTTATAGTACGGTCAAAGGAAAAACAAAAGCCCTAGCTATACTTAGTGCCCTTCTCAACCTTATGGCACTAAGAACTAGCCTAGTCTTCGTCGTGTATCTCCATCCTTTGCAACCGAAACGATTTCCATCTTGGGGGCATGAATATCCATTAAGCCCATTCAAAATGCATCACTCATGACCTAACATAAATGACTTTGTCTCTGCAAAACACACGTTAGTCATAGCGATCTAGTATTGTCGTTAATCGCCTAAACACAAGGGTCCATGATTCTACAATCTCCCCCTTTTAGGTGATTGACGACAATACAAGCTCGAGTAGAGAATAATGAGTGAATTTTGATAAGAGAAAACATGACTTTACATGAGATAGGCATGGGTTAGTTATAAGAAAGACAAGTACATGCCTAACCATTCAAGCCATGACAAGCACAATAGATATGAATTGAGCATAGTACTTGATTTCAAAAAGGATATGCTATAGCCAAAAGATCAGAGATTAGCGCGGAAGCAATATAGCATAACCAAGTGACATGATATATATATCGATGAAAGTCCACACATGTCACACAACCATCAAGTCTCAACCATCACACATATCATACAATGCATTAAGACGGTAAACGTGATGCATGATGCAATAGAGTTTATACACAACAAAAGAACGAGTCCTACTAGCTCCCCCTAAAGCTAGCCCATCTACTCGACTCTCCCTCTCCCCCTTTGGCGTCGAAACACCTAAACTAAGCGTCTGGAGGTGGAGTGGAAGCTGCCGTGGACCGGTCGAGCACCCTAAAAGCTGCCAGATAAGTCTCATCATCTGAATCCTCCCCCTGAGTATCTGTCTCTGGTAGTGAAGCAGTCTGGGGGTCGGTAGCTGACAGGCCTGCTGCGGTCGACAACTCTGGAGCAGTAGCTGAAGGAGTAGAAGTAGGATCAAGCACCGGTGCCAGTGTCTCTGTGGGAGCCTCAGGAGCGGCGGTGTCCGGTTGTGCGTCAGGCACTGACTCGACTGGAGTCTGAAGAACCAGAGACTGCACAGGCTGTACAGGAGTAGAGGTGACAACTGTAGCATCGGTAGCAACTGCAGCTGTAGGTGGAGTAGACACGGCTGGAGCCCGATTGTCGTGTGTAGCCTCGGAGGAAGCTACTGAGGAACGGTGCTGATCGGTTGTCGGTGCAACTAGCTCGGCCTCAACCTCTGCTGCTATCTGAGGACCAGTGGGGGACGGCTGACCGGTAATGTCACTGAAGGATGCTGACAGATCTCTAGCAGTAGCACCCATCGTAGCGGTAAGTGGAGTGAAACCAGTAGTGAGAGGGGTGAACTGCTGAGTAGTGCCAAAGGTGTCCAACCACTGCGTCATCTGAGTCACCGGTGACTGGAACGGGGGGTCAATCCGGCACCCTGAAGTCCACTGGACTGTATGGCTGGGGTGGGAGTGACTGACTGACCGGCGGAGCTCGTAGGGGCCACTGAGGGGCCAACTGAGGGTCCTACTGAGAACTGAGGCCCTCCTAGCTGCCCAACTGACTATGAGGGCTGAGACGTGCTCATCATCTGTATCTGTGGAGCTGCAGGAAACTCTAGAGGAGGAGCGCCAGTCCACTTCATCATATGGGCCATAAAGGTCATGTTCTGCTGCTATAGCTGCTGGGACTGTAACTGAAGGTGCTGGGACTCTAGCTGCATAGCGAGCATCTGTCGCTGCATCTCGAAGTGACGCTCCTCTGACTGTCGCTGCATCTCGTCCTGTCGCTGCTGGACCTGTGTGACTGCAGTGACGAGAGAACTCTGCTGCTCATTGAGACGGTCAAGAATCTTCAACATCATCGTCTCGGTGGCAGAGGCAGAGCCGCCAGCCTCAGTGTCGTGAGCCCGTGGGGGCATATGTGGAACTGGCTAGAAATCGGCGTCTGAGCTGTCTGAAGTATCCTCAGGAGTCACATCAGCTCCAGTATCTAGTCCATGGAGCTCCTGCTGCTCAACACCGCGAATCGCCTCATCCTGAGCATCAACCTCTGCTCTGTCAGTTGGTGCTGTCCTCTCTCTGACAAGTCGGAGGACCCGGTTTCCAAATCGGCTATCAAACGACCCCAGGACTCTATAAGCTGGAAAAGAAGTCGGCGACTGATCCAATAGAGTGCGGAGTCCAGGGTTCGCTCCCTCAAGCTCAATAGCAATGATCGAAGAAATCCAATGAGCATAGGGAAACTGACGACGGGCTCTCATGCCATCTGCTATCACGTCCTCTATCTCTAACACAAGAAAATCTGCCACATCGAATGGTGTCTGAGATACCAGGGCCTGAAGGAGTAGCTGCTGCATATTTGACAGTCCTTCCTTGTAACCCGTGCGAGGAAGTAGAGTACGACGAAGTACCTCGTTCAACCTATGAACGGTGGGTCTGAGCTCTGCTGGGCTACGTCTGGAGCCCTCTGAAAAAGGTGGCTTGAAGAGAGGAGCCACCTCTTGTACTGACAGTGTACGACCGCCTCGAGCTCTGCGAGGCACTGAAGCTCCTCTGTAGCACTCATAGTGTAAATCAAGCTCACCACCCTGCTGACGGAGGCGAAAGATCTCTCTGAGTCTGGTCAAGTAGAGCCTGTATCGCTCGCCTCTGAACGTGTACTGCACAAACTTGTGCTCCGGATCCACCCACACTGAAGCATAGAATTCTCTGACCCATCTCTCTATGTAGTTACCGGAACGCCCGAGTAAGTTGGCGAGTCCCGGTAGGTAAGTCAGGAACGGGCGGATCTCCTCACCAGCTAGCTCAATGATGCTCTCTAAGGAGCAAACCCTGTGTGGTCGTATCTGAATGCTGGTCAACTGAGCTGCTCGGTAGAAATCCTCCATGAGAGGTGTATGCCAACCTGGTGAGGCTCTGGGGTCTCTCTGATCCGGGCACCACTTCTCCAAAGCAACAAACCTGAGCTTCTTCACTTGCTTCGCTGTAAGATTCCTCAGATCGAGGTGAACTGAGGCTGAAGCTGTTGTCGGTGCTGCTGACTGGGGTGACTGAGCTGACTGGGAACGTGTGGAACGCCCCCAGGAACTAGGTGCCAATGGAGTCCCAAGAGCTTCAGTGACAAGCTCTGGCTCCTGTGGAGTATCCTCAGTGTGTGACCCAGCTGGAGGAGAAGAGGGAAGATCCCGCGGAGGGGTGTCGAGTCTCACGGTACCTCGGCGACCGCCTCGCTTTACGTGGTCCACTGCATCGGCCACTGCCTCGGCTTTCTCAGCCTCTGTGAGCTTTCGCTTCTTCTTCTTTGCTTTCTCAACAACGGGCTTCTTGCCCTTATCACTGGAAGGACGTGGAGGTGGAGGAGCATCATCACCTGACCCAGCTGCGCGAGCACGAGTACTGCGAGTCATACTGAATCAAGCAAAGAACCACTGCTCACTGACAATCACAAGATCCACTGCCAACTGTCAGAACCACTGATCAAAGTAATAACCACTGCCCTCTAGAAGTATCAACTGTCAACAAACAGAGCACAACTGACAGAGGGACCTCCAAGCCACTAGACTGAACCTTTGAGGCTTTGCCTCAATCCGTACTCGCGAGCTTTGCCCCGAGTTCAACTGCCACTGACTACTGCTGGATAGAATAGACAGGGTATATATAAGCATATATAAAGTCTAGAGATAAGAAACCATATAGAAGCAAGCATCTAGATAAGTGATAGAATGAAATCTGACATGATACCTGAGGTAAGAAAGTGTATCTATTCAGAGCAATCTCAAGTACCAAAGCACTCTCCGAACGGGATTTAGCAGCTGCGAACAACAATTGGCAATAAGATTTGGTGAATTGGATTGATTTGCTTAAGAGATATTCAAGGAATAAAACTAGGGCATAACTCAATTGACGACTCGACAAAGCGCGATATCGACGATTGAAACCATACCCTAGCGAGACGAAGAGGCGAAGACGTTGACGACGATAGGAAATCGGTCGCGGACGAAGACGTCGAAGACGATGAACGATCGAGGACGAACGCGTTGAAAATCACCCTAGGGTTAGGGCAAACCCTAACTCCTTTGAGCTTTGCAGGCAGGGACAATGGAGAGAAGGGGGGAAACCCTAGGGCAGCCCAGCTTGGCAGGGAGGAGAGTGGAGCTTGGGCGCGGAGCTTGGCAGTTCGCCGGTGGCGTGGAGGAGGACGGCGGCGAGGACAGAGGGCGGCGGTTGGCGCGGTGCAGGGCAGAGGAGGGCGGCGCTGCCATGGCGAGGACGAGTGGAGAGGCGGCTTTACTGCGGCGAGGTGGTGGCAGAGCTCTGGGGGAGGCTCGTCGGCGGCAATGGCGGCGCGGTGGAGCTGGCGGCGGAGCAGAGACGGCGTACAAACGGCGGAGTTGTGACACACTGCCGAAACAGACGCGCACGCGGGGGGTTATCCGCAAAAAATCGAAGTGTCGGACCACTGCGTCGGACCAATGCAGAGTGGTCCGGAGGGTGGTCCGGAGCTTAATATTGCTCTGAATTTTCCTATTTTTCTCTCCAATCTTTTCTCTTAGCCAAGTACCAACACAAAAGAGCAAAGATGAACACTTGTTGGACTTAACATAAGAACCATCTCTCAAACTCTCAATTTTAGAAGTAGTTTGCCATAGGCTAGGATTAGTTTTCGTAAGAAAATAGTTCAATAAAGCTCCAAGGGTCACCTTAGGGGCACAAGAGGGGTATTAGCAGAAGCTAGAGCGTTGAATTGCTGCCCTAAGTGTTAAACCTAATGATGACCAACAAACTTAACCGAAAAGAAACGAGGAAGCAACACTCATGCATATGCAATGCAAAACAGAATTTGAAACTAGGTTGCTTGCAAGTTTAAACTGCGGTTAAGCTTTGTCACACGCTTTGAGGGTGGTTATCTTAACCGCGTTAGCCAAGCCTATGTGCATTACCAAATTAAACAGGTTATATTACATATGAATGCATGATTCACACATGCTTATCTTTTAGTGAAGTTAGAGTGATCAAGCACATTCAACTCGCTTCTCAACCTACAAAAGGTTGTTTCATCGAGTGGTTTAGTGGAGATATCCGCCAATTGATCTTCGCTCTTAACTCCAACTAGTGTGATGTCTTTCCTAGCCACATGATCTCTAAGAAAGTGATGGCGAATATCAATGTGCTTGGTGCGAGAGTGTTGAACCGGGTTGTTAGCAAGCTTTATGGCGCTTTCATTATCACACAAAAGTGGTACTCCTTTTAAAAACACGTCGTAATCAAAAAGTGTTTGGGTCATATATAAGATTTGTGCACAACTTGCTCCCATGGCAATGTATTCTGCCTCGGCGGTTGACAATGCCACACTGTTTTGCTTCTTTGAGGACCAAGAAACAAGTGATCTTCCTAGCATGTGGCACCCGCCGGAGGTACTCTTCCTATCAACCTTACACCCGGCGTAATCCGAATCGGAATAGCCAACAAGTTGGAAGGGAGCTCCTTTGGGATACCAAAGACCCATGCTAGGGGTGTGCCTTAAGTACCTAAGGATTCTTTTAACCGCACAAAGATGAGACTCCTTAGGGTTTGCTTGAAACCTAGCACACATACACACACTAAACATGATATCTGACCTAGAAGCGGTGAGGTAAAGTAAACTACCGATCATAGAACGATAAAGAGTTTGGTCAATCGGTTTACCTCCCTCATCGAGATCGAGATGCCCATTAGTAGGCATTGGGGTCTTGATTGGCTTGCAATCCTCCATCTTGAACTTCTTAAGTAGATCATAAGTGTACTTTTCTTGAGAGATGAAGGTCCCTTCTCTCATTTGCTTCACTTGAAAGCCAAGGAAGAAGGTTAGTTCGCCAATCATTGACATCTCGAACTCCTTGGACATCAAGTCACCAAACTCCTTGAAATGGTCTTGGTTTGTTGACCCAAATATAATGTCATCGACATATACTTGGCAAACAAAGATCTCTCCATTAAGCTTCTTGGTGAATAGTGTAGTGTCGACGATCCCGATCTTGAAGCCCTTCTTGATTAGGAAGTTCCTTAGCCTCTCATACCAAGCTCTTGGAGCTTGCTTCAATCCGTAGAGTGCCTTGGACAACCTATACACATGATTAGGCAAGTTTGGGTCTTCAAACCCGGGAGGTTGTGAGACATAGACAAGTTCATTTATGAAACCATTTAAGAAGGCGCTCTTCACATCCATTTGAAAGAGCTTCATTTTGTGATGTGAAGCATACGCCAAAAGGATACGAATGGCTTCAAGTCTTGCAACCGGAGCAAAGGTCTCTCCAAAATCGAGTCCTTCTACTTGAGAGAACCCTTTTGCCACCAATCTTGCTTTGTTCCTCACAACCACGCCTTGATCATCTTGCTTGTTCCTAAACACCCACTTGGTGCCAATGATTCTTGCATCCTTTGGCTTCTTTTCAAGTGTCCACACTTGGTTCCAGGTGAAGTTGTTGAGTTCTTCATGCATGGCATTCACCCAATCCGGATCCGCAAGTGCTTCTTCTACGCTAGTAGGCTCAACAAAGGAAACAAATGAGTGATGTTCAACATAAGATGCAAGTCTAGAGCGAGTCATTACTCCCTTTGATGGACTCTCTATGATTTGATCATGGGGGTGAGCTTGAAGGATGGATATTGATTTTCTATTTGTCTCTTGAGGAGGAGGATGTGGTGCTTCAACATTGCTTGCTTCGGCCTCGGCTTGATCTTGAGGAATGTGAGTGTCTTCTTGAGCTTCTATCACTTGATCTCCTTCATCAACTTGAGGCGTATGAGGTGGAGAAGGATCTTGATTTGCTTCATCTTCAACTTCTTCCACCTCTTGCGGGTTGATAGCACCAATTGGCATATTCTTCATTGCCTCCCTCAAGGGTTCATCACCTACATCAATATCCTCAAGCGCTCCTTGGGAGCCATTAGTTTCATCAAACTCCAAGTCATACGTTTCTTCAACTAAGCCGGTGGCTTTGTTAAATACACGGTATGCCTTGGATTTAAGTGAATAACCAACAAGGAAACCAATGTCACACCACCGTTGGAATTTACCCAAGTGTTGGCGCTTCTTGTAGATGTACACCTTGCAACCAAACACCCGGAAGAATGAAATATCTGGCTTCTTCCCATTGACAAGCTCATAGGGGGTCTTCTTTAATAGCCTTTGGACGAAGAGACGGTTTGCCGCATAGCAAGCGGTGTTGATTGCCTCCGCCCAAAACTTCTCAGGAGTGTTGTACTCATCAAGCATAGACCTTGCTAGAGTTATGAGTGTCCGGTTCTTCCTCTCTATGACACCATTTTGTTGTGGAGTATATGTGGCGGACACCTCATGCTTGATCCCAACTTCATCACAATAATCTTCAATCTTTGTGTTCACAAATTCGGTGCCATTGTCACTTCTAATCTTCTTGATCTTCACATCAAATTCATTTTGAGCTCTTGTAGCAAACTTCTTGAAGATGCCTTGTGTCTCTCCCTTGTCTTGAAGAAAGAACACCCAAGTGTACCGAGAGTAGTCATCCACTACCACTAAACAATAGAGATTTCCTCCAAGACTAGCATAGGTGGTAGGGCCAAATAGGTCCATGTGTAGCAACTCCAGGACTCTTGAGGTTGACATGAAAGCTTTGGTTGGATGAGTGTTTACCACTTGCTTGCCGGCTTGACATGCACTACAAAGTTTGTCCTTCTCAAACACAACATCCTTGATTCCTCTAACCATTTCCTTCTTGACAAGTTTCTTCAAGGTTGACATGCCCACATGAGCTAATCTTCTATGCCATAGACAACCCAAAGAATTCTTGGAGAATAGACACGCTTGCAAGTTTGCTTCATTGGAAGTGAAGTCCACTAAGTAGAGGTTGTTGTGCCGGAACTCTTTGAATATCATTGATGAATCTTCAATCTTGGTCATAATCACCTCATTTGGTGTGAAGAGACAATGAAACCCGAGATCACAAAGTTGACCAACCGATAGCAAGTTGAAGCTCAATGATTGTACTAGCAAGACATTTGAGATTGATTGATCTTGGGAGATAGCCACTTTGCCTAAGCCTTGAACTTTGTCCTTTGAATTATCCCCAAAAGTAATCTTGTCTTGATTTGCACAATCCTCATCAAGTGTGGTGAACATCCGGGGTCACCAGTCATGTGTTGGGTGCAACCACTATCAATTACCCAATGGCTCCCACCGGTATTGTAGTTCACCTACACACAAGCAACTTGGAGTTAAGCTTGTTGTTTGGGAACCCCCTTAGTGCGGGGCCCCATTGCCTTGTCAACCAACTCCTTAGCAACCCAAAGAACCCTAGGTTTGTTCTTCATTGGTGGTCCAAGAAACACCACAAGTGGTCTACCCTTGGAATCTTTGTTGATGACATAGTGAGCATCATGAGCAAATGGCCTAGTGTGCTTGGGCAAGGTCTTGGAAGTGGAGTCTTGCATTGAAATGATAGATGACCAATTTGTCCACATCCAAAACACCTCTTAGGCTTGGGCTTTGGCTTCTCTTGATTGTAGCCATTGTACTTGTTCTTGTAGTAGTTCTTGGCTTCAATCTTGACCTTGGCCTTCATCACTTGGTTCTCCTTGTACCCAATACCGGTCTTGTCACTCTTCATGACGGTGCTCATTAGAAGCTCACTTTGGAGATTATGGCCCTTGGTGAACTTTTCAAGGTCACTTGTAAGCTTGGTCTTGTCATTCTTAAGCTTGGCAATTTCTTCTCGAAGAGAGTTGATCAAGGTGATAGCATCTTTGTCTTCTTCTTGAGCCGGCTTGATGGTGAAGGGCTTGTTTGCCTTGAGGTTGATTAGCTCTTCCTTGAGCTTTGAGTTCTCTTCACTCATCTTCACATAATCATCATACTTGTCGGCTTCTACAACTCTCTTGCCCTTGCACTTGGCACTTTGCTCAAGAGCCACATCATCAAGCTCGATATCACAAGAGGTAGCACTTGCACACTTAGCACACGGGTTAGTAGCAACATGTGTAAGATCTTGAGTAAGTAATTCATTTGCTACCACTAGTGTGCCATGATCACTTTTCACTTGGTTGTAGTCATCTTTTAGCAAGTTAAACCTTGTGAGG